>VZUI01075453.1:0-21959 GCA_013401135.1 Cettia cetti
AAGGAAGGAAGGAAGGAAGGAAGGAAGGAAGGAAGGAAGGAAGGAAGGAAGGAAGGAAGGAAGGAAGGAAGGATAAATAAAATTAGGCAGTGGTGCCATGTGAAAACAATTATTGTTAGTCAATAGCAAACAGCACCAGTTTGGCCCCAGAACTTCACGACCCCCAGTTTGCTCTAGGTTAGTTTGAAGCCTGCTAATCCAAGAGAAATGCAGGCAGAGCTAACAGAGATGTCTCAGAGTGGGCTTTGAGCCCATCTGGCTTCTGATCTGGGCTTCCAGAGGAATGGGCTGGAGGGAGCAGGAGCCCATAAGCAGTGACAAGCAGGGACAGCATTTCCTCAGCAACTGCACTTTGCTTTTCCTCCTGGTGCTCAGCTCTGCCCCTCTCCCCTCCCACCCTCAGGTGATTCCAGCACTTCCCTGGGAACACCATTCCAGCAGGAAGCTGTCCTTGGCACTTTTCCTGACCCCTTAGTGGGGTTTCTGGTTCTGTTTCATCTGGGATGGACAAAAATTGCCGCCAAGCTGAACTCAGGTCTTGACAAAGTGGTTTCCTGAGCTCTTATATTTTCTGCAGTGAGACATCAAAAGCAAGAAACTCTAATAAAAATTGATTTTTATTCTTAAAAGGCTTAAGGTTTTATGACACATAAATGTTATAAATGCCCTCTGTGAATGTTTATATCTTTCTTTTGTATTAAACACGGGTTTTTATTAAATAGAATTTTTGTTTGTTTGATTGATTGATTGATTAATGAAAAAAAAAATGTTGTATCACAGCAGAATTTAATACCTAGGAGACTTTTCCTACTAAATCTGCATTAGTTTCTACTGCCATCAGAACTTTGAAAAGTGTTCTGTTTAATGCTCAGCTATTATCTCCCACAGAATGAGAAATGTACAATAATGGTTTTAAGGCTCAAAGCTATTGTCAATATTGAATATTATGGTGTTAAAAGCAAATTAAATTTGAAGTGACAAATTTTTTTCCATCCCCAAAAGGGCAAAAACAGAACTAAGTTTTAAATAAAAACATAAGGGCCATGAAGCGTGATTAAGATACCTCAATTAAATACTGGGCACCATTTGTTTTATCAGAATGCTTAAATAATTGAGATAGGGAAACATTAGTATAGCAGTCATTCTTTTTTATTGATCTAAGGTGATTTCAGAGCATGTGTGATTCTCTGATATATCTCAGCAAATATAATGCAAAATTTCAAATTACCTCATAGTCATGATGTGACAATACACTGGATTGTTTGCAAAAAATACTTTTAGATGTGCTTCCTCCATAATCTGTATTAATAAGATGCTGAAACATGAAATAGTTATTGTTGCACTCTTAAACACAAAATTGGCATAGTTGCTTCTACTGATATTGCCAATTCATTCCAGTTGTTTTGACTTTTGATATAATTCAGTTATTCTGTGTTTCTGGCACTTTTCCATCTGCCCAGGACTAACCTCTCTCCTTGGCTTGTGTGAGATTTACTTAGGAGAATAGAATTTCACTGGAATTATATGATCAATTATTGGTAAAACACTATCCTTGAGAATTTAAATGGACTGCAGTAATAGAGAAAGTTTCTGAGGTCAACACACAGGAAAATCCAATAAAATTGGATTTGCTCTTCTCTGCTATGAAAATTTACTTTAAGGTCTTGTTACACTTCAGATCTCTTTGGTAACATTGGTATAACAGCAGCTTTTTCTCTCACTTCAGACTTCAAAAAGGAAAGTAAACACTAAGAAAAATAGCATTAGCAATCTGGATATAAAAGAGGAATGTGCAAGTGTAGTCTCCAGCATGAAATTCGAGATGACTTCAGTGTGCTGGTGTGTCCAGCTCAGACTCCTCAGGAAGTCCCGGACCTATTGCAGACTGCTGTGCAGCTGAAAGAAATTAAATAATAAGCAATTTTGTCATGTCACAAGGAATAAAATCCAAGGAAGTCTGGATCTCACAAGACTTTCATCAAGATCTTCAAATCTGATAATTGTGAACTCGTGTCTTATCTCTGATTTCTTTCATGAAACTTGTACTCTCTTGTTATGTCTTTAATCCCAAAGCTTCAGTATTCCTGTCTCTTAAGCTTAAACTTATTCTTTGACTTGAATTTAAGTCCTAGTTCAATGAACCTAAAGTTGTGGTTACATAATTTGCCAGACAGTTAAAGTTATTTAGAATGCACTAAAAGGAAATGGTGATAAAGAACTTAAACAAACGTGTTTAAAAGTATCTGAGTATTTGTGTTAAAAAGGACTCACAGATTTACAAATGCCTGCCTTGAACATGGTGCTTGTAGCTCAGGGCTAAACAGCACCAGCCTTTCCCTCTGGGCAGAACATTTAATGTTTCTGTAATGAAATATCTGAGATATGTGCAGCGAAAATAACTGGGGTTACCTCAAGACAAAGGAAAAGTCTGTTTTATTCCCAGAATCACAGAATATTCTGAGTTGGAAGGGGGCAGTGAGAGCCACCAAGTGCAGCTCTGCAGTGAATGGCTCGTGTGTGGATCAAGCTCCCCACCTGCCCTGACCCGTGATTATTGTTACAGCAATTCAGAGACTCAGCCAGGGACTAAAATGCACTCCCTGAATTTTGTTCCAGTCCTTGTCAGCCAGAAATAAAAGAGCACTAAATGCACCTCAAGCACCACTGCAGTTTGCACAGGCAGATCTTGGCGTAGCTCCAGTCACTTGCTGCAGGTATTTGTAATAAAGATGGATTATCAACTCCTCATATTCCTTATGTCTTCCAAGGCACAGCTAATCCAAACAGATGCATCTGGACATTGCAATGAATTAAGCAGTAGGTTTTATTGCAAAGCCCTTAAATTAGATCCTGTAGAAGAGGCCATTGAAAAAAATAAAAAAACATAGTGAAAAAAATATATTGAAAATATATGACACAGACACTGGAGACATTGGATTTAAAACGTTAATTTTATCCAAGGAAAGAATTAGATCTGGTCTAAGCCCACTGCCATTTGGAGTCAGCTGGAATTTTATGTGTTTCTTACTTTAATTCACCTGTAGTATAATAACTGAACTATTTTAAAGGGGCAAACTCAGTCATCGCATGTTTAAAACTGGTAGAGAGTGTTCCAACCTACTTTTCCTTGATTTTTTTTTTTTTTTTTTAAATTCTGGATGAAATCTTTGAATCAACAACAGTTTGACATGTCATAGGATGACTCTAACCCTCTGGCCACAATTTTGCCTCAGCTGGGAGTTTTATTCATGTCCTTTCATCTTCAAGGGCCAAGGCCTTTGACTTCAAATTTTTAAACTTAATATTTGCTCTGCTGTCATTCAACAGCTCATCTGCTTGGTCTCCTCATTGTTCTGGTTGCCTATATTTTTTATTTTAATTTTTAAAAAATTTTTGGAGGGTTTTGCAGCTGTTTTGCCCTGCCTCCCACCCTGCTATAAAAATATTGCACACACGTGGTTGTGATCGATCAAAAACTTCCTTTTGAGTGGTGCTATTACTTCCCAAATAAACAGAATCTAGATAAATAAGTAAACCCCCCATGGTTTGTATGCATTCCTTGAATGGCCTTCACCCATTTCATGGATATTTGCACTACGGAAAGAAAAAGCATCATATAAGCTCAATAATAGAGGCATAAAGTTCAGAAATTACTAAAATCCATTTTTTTTTAATATCTTCTGAATACTTAGATTGTGATTCCATTTTAGCAAAAAAGCAGTATTGAGCTGGGTGAAATTAGAGAAACTGTTGCCTCTCAAAACAGTGGGTATTTCTGTGAAGGTTTTTTTGGTTGAGTTGGCAATTTCAGATAACAGTCTTGGTAATGAAAATGTTGAAATAACTTTAACAGCCCAAATGGCACCACTGCAATAAACTGCAGCATAAAAATTCAAACTCTGTTAGAGTATATAAGCTTGGCTTAAATAGAGCAAAGCCTTACTTAAATATCATCTTTTTTATTTGTTTGGATTCAGCATATTTTGCAAACAGAAATGTGAGCTAATATAAAAAGAAGTAACGATTGTTGGGAGCTGAGTCCTTTCCTTTCTTTACATTAAAAATAGACCGTGAAATGGAGTGTTGCCTCAAAAACACCTCCAAGCAATAGAGGAATAATACAGCCACCCATAAAGCAACACATTATCAGAATCAGCTCCTTTAATGGCTTCATTTTCTTCTTTCCAAAGTCTTCCCCATAATGAGATCTAACAGAGTCAATTCATTCGCCAAGAAGCAAAATGCTGGTATCTGCTTTCATTTTATTTTTTTTTTTTAGGTACTTTTGCCTCCTTTATTTTCTTAAAGTAAAATAGAAAAAAAAAATCCTCAAACAAAGAAACAAGCAAAAAAACCCCACTCCAAACACTAACAACTACAAACAGACATAAAGAATTTCTTTTTCTCGAAGGAACAGCTCTACTTTACATCCTGGCTGTGGCCAACAGAGCCATCAGCTCAGGAAAATGGTCTCATTCAGATGGCAAAGGAGACTTCAGGGACTTCTGCATCCAAGATGAGTCTGTAATAACAGAGTTCCTAAAATATTTTAGCTGGCAAATCCTTACTCTGAGCTATGATATTGCAGACTCGTCTGCATCATAATCCAGCTTTCCTCCTGGCTGGTGTTGTGACGCCTCATATTGTCACAAAACCTTTTTGGCAATCAAAAAATTATTCTTCAGAAAATCCCACACACTGTGTCTCAGTGAGACAGAAATCAGCCATCATTAGCACACCACACTGGCTGGGCTGGAGTCAATATAAACTTCACAGCAGAGATTTAATATCATGGCTGTTAATTACAAAGAGACAGAGAGACATGGGGAGGGAGGGGTAAAGCAAGAGGTGGAAAGGAAAGGAGAGAGGGAAAAGCTGCCAGTGGAACTTTATGTCAGATGGGGAGCCAGTTGTGGTGTGACATCACAGCTCTGCTGCACAGACAAAATCTGGAGCCACATGGGGCTGGTGAAATGGAAAAGGAAGGGGAGGCTGAGGGACCATTTTTAAACTTTCTGCTCTTTTCCCTGATGGGATGAAATTGCTGGGGTGTGTGCGTGCCCTGCAGTGTCCTGTTTGAGCTTAACCAGTATTCCTGCACTTCAGTGGCAACATTTCCCTCTCCTTTTCAGCCCCTGAATGCAGCACAGGCTCTTTCCAATGCAGGAAGAACTGGCCAACCTTACAAGAACCTTGTGCATGGCCTTGACTTGATGGCCTGGGAGGTTTTTGTTCGCAAGGCCAGTGGTTCCATGATTCTGTGCATTCAGGGACACATCCATCTTGTTAACCATCAACAGACCCTGAGGGTTTAAAGAAGAGGGGGATGCAGCTCTAAATGCTGCCCTTCTTTAGGGATAAATCCATCCAGCAGCCAAATTATTTGTGGGACTGAAAAAGTAACAGCTCTGCAAACAGACCTTGAAGGTATCTGTGCCCAGGGGAGCCTTGGCTGCCCCTGCATCCCTGGGAGTGTCCAAGGCCAGGTTGGACAGGCTTGGAGCAACAGTGGAAGGTGTCCCTGCCCATGGCAGGGTGTGGCACTGGATGTTCCTTAAAATCCCTTCCAACCCACCCTATTCTGAGTTTTTTCTGATTCCCAACAGAAAGAGAGAAGAGGCTGAAAGGAGACAGCTCACACCGTCGGACGGAGACAAGAATAGCTGACATGTGCATGCAGATCTCTGTGTGGAGAATGCTCCTGCTTTTTCAAGGACTTGGAAGGTAAAGCTGAGGGAGAGAAAAACTGAGGGAGGAGGAACTCATACAGGGGATAAAGGAGCAGTGAATAAAAGCAATGTAGAAAAAAAAACTTTTAATGAAAAAGGTAGGAAACTTGAAGTTTCTGAATAATTTTAAGGGTACTTAAGGCTACAAGAAAATGTATTCTGTCCTGCTTTTTAATCTGTCTGTGATAAAACAGTAGATTACTCTCCTCAGGCACATAATTTACCCCAGTATGTCCTGATAGCCATTAGCAGGTCGTGTATCTTGTTTGACTGTCAACATTCTGGAAGAAACATTTGTGAAGGCTTTGCAGGCATTAATGTAACACCAGAATATATCTGCAGAGAGCCTGGTAAACAGACACAAGAAGTTTCTTTCCAGTGCAAACTGAGGAGCAGAATTTAAAGCAAAATATCTTGTATTTCCAATCTCATTTTATCTACCGCCTGCTTTGGTACCTCAGGGTAACATCAGGCTGAGAAAATGAAATGCAGCACAGAATCCCAGAATGGTTTGGGTTGGGAGGGACCTTCAATCCCACAGAGTGCCCCCACCCTGCCATGGCAGGGACACCTTCCACTGCCCCAGGCTGCTCCAATCCCCATCCAAACTGGCCTGGGACATCATCTGTGCTCTGCTCCCTGTGTGTGATGGGACTGCATTCCCCTCTGGCAGGGCTGTGCCTCTGCTTGCCTCAGCTCCCAGCTGGAAACACCAACTCCAAAACAAGGGCTGAATGGCCAGAACAGCTCCTTCAGCCACTGTGTGAAAGGCAGGAATGCAGGTTGTTTATTTGTTTCCATTCCCATCATTAATAGCAAGCTGGGAATTCCTGTGTTTGACTTTGTGATCACACTCAGTTGGAATTTTTGCAGCTGAAACATAGGAATGAATATCTGCTCACAGTTCTCTCAAGTTTTGCTTTATGCACCTCATTCTTTTTCTTTTTTTTTTTTTTTTTTTTTTTTTTTTGATTTTTTTTTTTTTCCGAAGTCATACTGGAAAAAAAATCCATTATGTGGATTTTTCCAGTTATGTTCAGGGGAAAAAGGAATAATGAGATTAACTCAATCAAAACATTAAATTTATACAAGTACAGAGACTTCTAACTTTTCACTGTAAGAAACAGTGAATTTCATGGAACCACAGGCTGGTTTGCATTGGAAGGAACCCTAAAGATATCTATTTCCCATGGGCAGTGACAATATCTGCCTCCATGAATTAAACATTTCTCCAAATCTAATAAATGATCTCAGTGATACCTGGACACTTTCAGCCACAGCTTTGCATTTTCCACGTGCTGCAAGAGCATTAACAAGATGCTGTTAGCACAGCCAGGGTGGTGAAGCTGCCCTCAGCTGCTTCTCTCAGTTGTAGCTCCCACTCCAGTTCTCACCAGTTCCTCAGCTGATGTCATTTTGCCAGGTTGTACCCTAAAAGAGAGGAAAGGATGTGTGTACAAAGTGCTTCCAAAGGGGAACTCTGAAAAACACAGGGCAAAACAGGCAAGGGAGCAGATGAACCTACAGCTCATCCCTGCAAGGCCTGGGCAGCTCAAAACCTCTGCTCACTCTTGCCAGGTTTATGTTTATTGCTATTATTTTAAAGGTATTGAGGGAGTGCAGGAGCAAAGGAGAGATGTCATATTATACACATTGACTGAGGGTAATTTTTTTTGCCAATGGCTCTTAAATAACACAGTATAAACCCATTAATCCCATTCTCATTTTATCTTAAGTGCTAACTGCTTAACTGAGATTGATCCCTCTCAGGTAAAGATAATGGCCAGGGGATTTCAAGTAGCAAAACCCCCTATTACAGTAAATTAAATTTGTATAGCTGGACATTAATGGATTATTTTATTAGACTAAGCACAGCAGATATTTAGTCCACTTTCTGAAATATGTTATTAGGTAGTCACTGGCTATATCCGTGGCAGGAATATTCCCACAGGAGGTACATTACCAGTGGAATTCAGACCTGGATCTCTCCTCCTTCTTGTGCAATGGCTGAAGGAAGCAGAAGCTGCCACCTGAACACTCCTTCAGATGAAGAGAGCTCTGAATTATTGCCCAAATTTTAAAGAATTCCATCCTTAATTAAGTTCTGATCCTACACAAAGGCCAAGCATAACTCTTCTCTGAAAGCTTCACTTTGTTGTTTCATGTATTACAACGTTTATTTTCCTTGTTTTACTGATTAATTCCAGCCCACCTCTTCTCTCCTGTGAAGGGACAACAAAACTTGTGTGTCTGGCTGTGTCATCCCTCTGTCTGTCCCTTGTCCCTGTCTGTGTTCAGGGTGTAAGGACAACATGTGTAATTCCAAATGCACTCTGGGTTGGACCTGGGGATGTGGACAGGCAGCACCTCTGTCAGGCTGCTGGGTTTGGCAGCACTTCCTCACTCACCTTCCAGACATTCTGGAGAGGAAGAAAAGGGAAACCATCCTTTGATACTGGGAAACCATCCTTTGATGGCATCACTGGTTTCCTTTAGCAGGTGGCATCCCCTTCATTTCCTAACTTGTTTTCTGTGCTTTAAACTGCACAGGTGATTTTAAGCTACAAGAGAAACCAGATGTGTAACATGCCTAGAAATTCACCTCTCTGTGCTCTGTGTGTTTATCTTGCGAGCACGGCTTATATTTGTGTCTGGTCTTGCAATCTGTCACCAAAAAAAAAATCCTCTAAAACGTTGACTTATGTTTTCATGCCCACCCACCTCCCTGTTTTTTATACAGGCTGACCAGCATCTCAGAGAGGATTTAAGGATTTGAGGTTATTTTACATAAAACTGTAATTATAAATCCACCAGAAAGTGGGGATTTTCAGACAAAGGAAATCCATAAGCTCGAATGCAACGCAGGAAAAAGCAGAGATAAGTCTGTGCAGAGCTAACAAAAGGCAGGTAGGGATGGAGCTTGTTGCAGTTCCTTCTGTCAAGGTAAGTGTGACCCTAACAAACACCAGGTGTGCAATTCCTGACAGAAACAGGACCAATGATCTTCTGTACAAGGCAGAAATTCGTAATCTTCAGCATGAATCCTAATCTGGTTACTAATTTTCAGGGATCAGCTGAACATGAACAAAAATTTCTGATGCAGATGGCTTAATTTGTAGGCTTTTCCTAGCAGAAACGTGTGATTGGGAGCAAAGATTACCCTATAAACCCCTCGAAGGAGTAATATCATAGATGAAGAATATATATAAGCAAAATGCTGCCACAATTAAACAGGTGCATTAATAAGTCTTAAATATATTTAGTGTGAAGCTTAATAAAGGGTTATTTCCACCTTGACAAGGCTTTTAAAGAACCTTTCAGCATACGATACGTTTTGGAAGTATAGCCAGTGTTCTGTTAATTTGGGGGAGGTGTGTAGGATCTGGTGTAATTCGATCCAAGAGAAGGCATCTTCTATTTCTATTCTTTTTAAAAAACGAGAAAAAAAGCTTGATTATGTTCAATGTTATATTTGGTTTTAGCAGCTTTCTTTGTGTAAAAGGCATTAACCAGACTCAGCAAAGTCCTGAGATTACTTTTTCAATACCATTTTTTCAAGTTCTATACAGTCTATGTTGAATTTATTTCTGACTGTTGTTCTAATCTTTAGTTTTACTTAGGCCATGCCTTGCAGAATTCTTGTTCATTGATTTTTCTCACATCTCAGAGGACTGAAAATCCTGTGGTGAGCGTTACTGACATGAAGAACAAAAAGAGGCTTTCACAAAATTTTGTGATAAGTCACATTGACAGGACCATGTAACTCCAGGGACGATTTTCATCAGCAGCAATGATATTTTGTAAATGTGTGAGCAGGATTACCATTGGTGCTATTAAAAACAGTATAAGCAACTCAGTGGTCCTTTCTAAGTGACAGTTCTTGAAATATTTATTTTTAATATCAGTATATAGAAGTTTTCAAAAAAAATTCCATTATTAAAAGTTTCATTTCCATAAGCTAATCTTTTCCTCGCTTCCTGAAGCATTCCTGTATTAGTCATTCATTACATGCACTTTTTGCTTGCATATGTTGTGTGAGTTCATTAAAAATGCAGAGAAAAAAGCGAGTGGCCACACTCCTCTATAATTACATTTCTCTAGAAGTGCAAAATAATTGCAACTGCTTCCTGACCAGCAGCCTTTTCCCATTCTACTGATCCTTTTTGTCCTCCTTCCTTTCTAGTTTCTCACATTCCTTTCTTCTGCACCACATCTGATCCTTTCTTTTGCTGCCTTTTGCCATTCCACTAAATATCTCATCTTTTCTGCATTCCCGCCACCCCTTAAAGCAACCCACAATTTTTTTACCCAAGCCCATGCAACATCCCATGGCAAGGTCACTTTTTTCCATGATATTTTTGGTTCTTCCCTTCTTCCCAGGCACAGAGCTCTGTCTGACCCCTCCAAGGTGGGGTCTGGAGCAGCCTGGTCTGGAGGAAGGTGCCCTGACCATGGCAGGGGTGGGACTGGATGGACTTTAAGGTCCTTCCAGCCCAAATAATTCTGGGATTCTGGGATTTTATTGAGAAGATGAGAGGTCCCTCCCACTACCCATCCATCAGGGATCTGAAGGAGAGCTCAGATATGCAATATTTTCTCCATCATTCTCCTGCTAGAGTTTGTCCATGTAAATGTCATTTATTCCCTGCTTTATCTCCTCTCTGTTTTTACACTGGAAAGCTGTTCACCAGGTACCTTCATAAGCCAGGTATCCTTACATTCCAAATATCCACATGTCCTTTTGCCTTCCTCTTTTACCTTCTTTATGTCGCACACAACCTTATGAAAATTATAGATTTGAAAAATGGGGGAGGTTGTGGACTCCCATCCCTGGCAGTGCCCCAGGCCAGGTTGGACAGGGCTTGGAGCACCCTGGGCTGGTGGCAGGTGTCCCTGCCCGTGGCAGGGGGTGGCACTGGATGGGCTTTAAGCTCTCTTCCAACCCAAACCATTCCAGGATTATGGGACTCTACAAAAGTGAAGTCCTGGAAACTTCCATTCAATACAAGTTTTTCAACCAGGGCCTGCAAACCCGGCCTCCTGAGGAAATCTGCATTTTGTCACCAGCAAACCCTGCATCATCTTTGGCCACGAGGCTGCCCAGGGACGCTTTTAGAACCTCCTTGTTTTCCCAAAGTGTCACTTCTGTGAGACAGGAAATGAATCCAGAATTAGGCTGGCCTAATTCCACAAATCTCTTTTTGCCAACAAACCACTCATTTAAGAAGAGTTGCAATTAGGAGCACTTAAGAGCTTTCATGATTAGGGATTCTGTTTGAAAATTCAGTGTAAGCTCATTATGCTGCTGCATACCATTACATTTCTAGGCAGAAGAGGGGACATTGTGTGAGAGTTGTTGTACAATTGGCTAATCCAGCCTCATTCACCTCGAGAACCATCATTTGCTCAAGAGAATAATCACTTCTACAGCTGGCATGTCCATGAGTCAAAAGGACCCTTTGGTTCCATCCAGTGAATCTGTAGGAGCAGCAGAAGGGAATCTTTCTCCTGGAGAGGGGTGACTATGGAAGTGACCAGCCCTGCTGGTGAATCAGTAGAGGAAAAAATAGATAATGACAAAGTGGATAAAAAAAGGTTAAAAAGTGGATAAAAGTGATGCATGGTGGACAGTTCCTTTCAAAATGCAGCAGCAGTGAAAAAAAGCATTGAAGTTCCCAATTTAAGAATGAGTTAAACAGTTCTTAGCATGTGCTGTAAGGTCACCATGAGACCAAGCCAACCCAGAAATAAGGTTAAGAACAGAGCTACGCAACAGCACCAAGGCTGCTGACTGCAGGTTTAGCTCTGAGGTAAAAGAATTATTACTCATATTCTTCTGAATATTCGTTTGGTTCTTGGCATCCTGGGCTCTCTTTTCCCCATTTTCCACTCCACAGCCTCCCTTTTCCAGTTGCTCCTGAAGATTCTGCACCTTTTTTTCTTTATTTTTAAGCAAGATATTTTTTTCCTAAATGTGTTCCACCTTTTGTCCACGCAAACAATTGTTTCTGTGTGTTTGGAATCTTCTCTGAACACAGCTAAATGTAGGTCTCAGATATAAATGTAATTCTCAGATGAACTTGTACAAGTAACAGCATAATACTTTAAAAAGTTTTTAACTTGGTACCGTCGTTACTGACCAGTTTTGTGAGGTACTTTAAGACTCTTCATTTAAGTAAACAGCTCTATCCATTTTTATTTTTTTGCCTTGTTTTAAAGCAAGTGAAAGATGAAGTAGGACATGGGGAGGGTTGTTTGATATTTGCCTTTCCAAAAGCTGACACAAAAATACAAAATATTGACAGATAATGTCAGGAGAGTCTGGTGTTTGACTGAACTGAGTCTCTGGGTACATACTTTGTTAAGGGAAGAGGAGCTAATGTTTGAATAAAGTGTCTGCTTTAAGACCTCTGGGATGTCTACAGATATCCCATAAAATGTTGATTTTGCTCCCCAGCAGCAACCCATGATTGCTGCAGTGGGGCAGTAGGAACATGTATGAAGCTGAATTTAAATTGCTCAGTAGCATTTGCAAATAATCTTTGCTTGTCACCTTTCATCTTTTGCATACTGAACATTTTCTCAGTAGGAAAACCAATTTTTCTTTCTCTACTCTGATCTCATAAACAAAAGGGTTAATGGTTGGAGCTGATGATCTTAAAGGCCTTTCCAACCTAAAAATTTCCCTGAGCCTTTCAGAAAGAACAGCAGAATTTTGCAATACATTAAAAGAGCTATATTCCACTCAGTGCTACACCCTCATAATTTCTACATATTTTTCTCTTTTCATAACCCCATAAATTTGAGCAACTACTCTGAAGAATCCATCACCAGCCTTTGGGACACATTCTTTGGTACCCAGCTTGCAGCTAAAAGAGCACAATGCCAAAGCACATTAAGTAGATTATTTCCAGTGAACCCTCCTTGTGAAACCTCTTTTTGCTCTTTTTTTTTTCACCCTAAAGAAGGGTGGAACATTTAATTTCAACAGAAAATATTTTTTTTTCTTTTAGACAATAGTTGAGGGAGAGAGATACAGGTTGGGTATTATACATGAAAATGCCATCAGTGCTTGTTGTTCTGCTGGGTGAATACTTTGTTCAGGATTTCTGAGAGCTGAGTCCTTCAAAATGAAATGAAAAAAAAAAAATGGCTTCAAGTTCAAGGCTGCTTATCACCAATTCAAAACCTGGGAATATTGTTCTCTCTCATATTTATTATGCACTGAAACAGAAATATTTTTTTCTGTTTTGAAAATCCAACCCAGAAGAATAAAACTAATGACAACAGAATTAATTCAGGGGAGCACAGAGAGAAACTCATTAAAAGGCAACAGATTGATGACATCTGTTAAAGCATTAAATATATATCTCCAAAGCAATAATGTTAGTCTTTGATCCTTTTCTTTCCAGCCAAATGCAACAGATTTTTCTAGATCCTTAAAACCCCTTTTTTTCCCATTCAGATTGGTAGGAAGTAGGCTCAAATGTCTTGGTTTCTACAAAGGATGTACTTGTCTTGCTCATCAACATGGGGAAGATAAAGTAAGAAGATAACAAACTGAGGTTTAAAACAGCTTCAGTGTCACAAATGAGGCTGCATGGAAAGCGGGCTCTTGAACGACCTAGGCTGAAATTAATGAATTAAGTATTAATTATGGCCTTTTCTCATAGACATTCGAGGATGACCTGCAAGTACAAGCCCTACCAATATCTCTCTGAATTGTTAAAAAAAAAAAAAATCCCAATATTTCCCCCCTCCAATCCTTGGAGAATTTATTACTTTTAAATAATTTGTTCTTTTTACATATTGCTTGTTCAATGCAATACAATATGTCTAATAAAGTTACTTCAAGACTAAAAAACTAAAGGAAAATCAATATTTTGGGGACTTATATTCACTAAGGTTTAGGAGATTTTGAAGAGAGAAATTTTAGAGAGCAAAGAACTGGGCTATGGAAATGGCCATAAAAGCCCATAGGAAATGGTAGGGAAGCATGGGAACAGTCCATTTCCCATGGTCAGAGTATGACGTGTTCAAACCAGAAAAACAAATATTCAGGTCCCAGGGAACACTTTTATCAGGAAGGATTTGGAAAACCAGAACAGAGAGTGAGTTGGGTAAAATTCATGGAAAACTCCCAATGATTCGTACATTGTAGCAAGAGCAGAGAAAATCCAGTAATGGACTGTCCCTGGGTTATTTTTTAATGGATGGGAAAAATTAGAATCCTACAAAAATTTTGGTGGAAGTGAGAAGTACACCTTACAGGAGAATTTTTGAAGATCTCTCTCCATTTGTATTATGAAAACCTAGACTGAGAAATTTCCACGTAGAAAACAAATACAAACCGGTAGTTAAAGCCAACAAAATATAGTTACAAATTAAATATTTATAAAATTGAGCAACATTTCAACCCATTTTGGTGTAGAAACTTCAAAAGCTGGTGGAATGTGTATGTGCACAGATTTAAAAAAAAGAGATCTGGACTGACAGCAGATATACAGTCATTTCTGCTACATCTAGTTAGAATTAAAATTAGATATTTTTTTTTTCCCGGTGGAAAAGCTGTCCTGTTCCTAACAGTCTTTATAAGTATTGTTTGTGTTTATATCTTCCACAAACATACATATTTCTTTGAGGGAGAGTGGACTTTCATTAAGAGATGTTCCTAAAGAGAGAGAAAGAAAAGGCAGCAGGGAAAAAAAAACAAAACAAAACAAAAACAAACAACAAAAAAAACATAAAAAGAAGATATTGAGACACTGTCTGGTACAGGGGGACCAGAAGGCAGCACTGAATCCTGACTCACAGAATTGCAGAAACTTCAATGTGTTTAACAACCAGCTACAAGGAAAAGTGAGATAGCAAATGTCTGGAGTCACATATTGGCATTAGTTTGGAGTTTATAAATGTTAATTGACACCCAGATCCTTGATTTCAAATTATGCTGAACCACACTTGGCACCCACTCAGCTCCAGTGCCAGAAAGAGGGAAATTAAACCACCACCACCACGTGTGCATAAAAGACATGATTTAACTCAACAACGGCCAGATTATGCTTTAAATAATCCTAATAAACTGATATTTTCTACTGACAGTTAGGGAGGGGTTCAATTTGTCTGGTTTAATCAGGCAAATATTCAATGTTAATTTTTTTTTTTTTTTTTTTTTTTTTTTGTGCANNNTTAATTTTTTTTTTTTTTTTTTTTTTTTTTGTGCAGAACCCTGCCTAAGAGTTCAATGGTGAGGGTCAAAGCCGGATCATCTCCAGCCCTGGGGCTCAGTAAATTCAGCATGGCCATTCTCACAACAGGCCTTGGGCTGTGCTCTGACTTGGCAAGGACTCAAGGCCCCTCTTGGTCATGCTGGGTTTCCACTCATTCTCTGCCTTAGGTTTATGTAGCTGTAAAAGCAGCATTTCCAAAGACCAGGCCAATTTTGGGGACATTTTGAATGCCATAATCACAATTTGTGAGCAGACAGGAGTGACCAGGAGCCATTGGATGCTGAGCACCCTCTTTGTTGTCTCTGCCAACACATGAGATTTGGAAAGAGAATGAAGATAAGTCAGGCCAGGATGGAGGAATTTTGATTCTTAGGGAAAAAGGTTTGAGAAACACAAATTGTAACAGTTTTATAATAATTTTTAACAAGTATCTCTGATAAAGAACATCTTCAAGTCTTTAATGCAAAACATTAGGGAAAAGTAGGAATGGAAGTTGGTTTTGTATTTATTTGATTTCTACAGCTGCCTGACTTCTATCTCAGTGTAAGAGTGTTTAGTCACCCTGTAATGTTATCAACTATTGAATTTGGAGAAAATTTCCTCACTCACAGCAAAGTTAAAAGACTTTTCTGATTGCTGTTGCCTTTACCCATAATTCAAAGTTTTCTCATTTTTTAAATTTTCAGATACAGCAAAAAATTGGAGTTTCTTTAGAATTTGATAGTTCAAATTTCTCATCATAACTTCATTTTGTTCTTAACCTCTCTGAAAACTAATTAAGCTCGTTGTTTATTCCTGCCATAAATGCAAAGTTTTCCATGCTTTTCAGGACAAATTTTCACTTCTTTAAAATCACAATCCACAAGGTGATGTGATCCTCTTTGTTTCCTGCACTAATTCCAGCATTACTGAATAATTGGAGTTAGTAAACAATTCACTGGGTTTGTTTTTCTGCATTTTAAATCTAAGGAACCTTCCCGTTGAAGGCTTGTTTCAGGCTCTGAAATTACATCTCTGAAATGAGTAAAATTACATTTCTTCTTACATCTCTTGGTTTAAACCAAGTTACACAGGAATATTGCAGGAGAAGAGCCTATTATGGGATGCCAGTTACACATTTGCCATATTGTTCTGTAAATACTTTCATGCTACACAGATAGGTTGGGGTGACCAGACGAAGTGAGACCATTCCAAATCGACAGAAAGGAGGTTTAGATGGGATATTGGGAAGGAATTGTTCCCTGTGAGGGTGGGCAGGCCCTGGCACAGGGTGCCCAGAGCAGCTGTGGCTGCCCCTGGATCCCTGGCAGTGTCCCAGGCCAGGTTGGATGGAGCTTGGAGCACTGGGACAATGGAAGGTGTCCCTGCCCATGGCAGGGGTGGCACTGGGCTTTGAGGTCTCTCCCAGATCAAACCAGTCTGTCATTTTCACCTTAAATAAACTAAAGAGAGTTTTTACCCCAGATCTTACAACTTCAGTCTAAACTCTGACACAGATTTTAACGTTGCTTGAAAAGGAAAAAGCAGAAAAGGAAAATCTCAGCAGACACTGCATCATCTGGTGTCGAAATTGGCAATATTGGAGGCAGAACAGGGAGAAATAATCCATAAGGCTCCATCATTTTTGGTTATCATGTGTTGTCAGCCACTGTCACGTTGTGATTTACAGTGTTAAGGTAATGCCATCATAGATACCAAAGGATCCAAAAGCAGTACAGCACAGTGCTACGAGGAAATTGCAAAATCCTGCCATTAAGCCTCAAAATGACATTTTTAATAGTAACATCAGAATCTTAATGCTCCAAAATTAGTCTTCTTTCCAGGAGTTTTCAGCATGCTGTCTTATCACAGAAATCACACCACAATTAGCTTTCCCTACGCCCTGCACAATGTCAGGGAACAAATATTACTTCCCCTTGCAACGTGCAATGCATTGATCCTTCCTTTGAGCCTTAATTCACTTTTTTTTTTTTTTCTCTTCCCATCAATGAAGGCACTGCTCCACTTACTAAGGAAGCAAATTACTTTTCCATTATAATGTAATGATGCAGGAAAGTGGTATTTTCTAACAATAGAAAATAAAATCTCGCTGTCTTTCTGAGCAAGAAAAACACTTCACAACTATTAAAAAATGCTATAAAGCAAAATAAAATTAGCTTCCAGTGGGTATTGTGATAAATACCAAATTAATGACGGAAATAAATTTGTTGCTAGGGTTCCTGTTTCTGCTGCCTTCCTCAAACCAGGTTCATTGTTTGTAGTTATGCCCAGCTTTGGGAAGCAGCAGAGAAGAGTAGAGATGCATTTCTTCAGGTCACGAGCTTGATGTCTATAATTCATGCATGAGGGTCACCAGCTGTCCTTTCCAAACTTTTGATTACATGGATGATTTCGGAATTATTTGAACATGTACCTTGAGCTATAAGCTGCTAAAAATCATGTTTAATGACAGAATTATAAGCCGGAGTGTCAGGAAAATTTTCCTCAAGCAAATCTACTTGTCATTGTCAAGATTAAAAACATCACTTGGCCATAAATATGCACAGGAAATACTTCTTTGTCCTTCTGAAAAGGTACAAGTTGTCAGAAAGTTCTTATTCATTAGACAAAAATCTTTGCCAGAAGAGATGAGAATTACTTTCCGTATTTCCAGGAGCCTGACACTTCCACCTTCAGACTAAGATACAAGGCTCTCTCTTATTTCTTCTGCCTGTAATTAATTATTTACAGTTTGGAACAAAGACTGAAGGCAGCTCAGCTGAGAACACTAATGTGGCACTAGGGCAAAATCAGGGTTCAAAACTGGATGTCCCACAGCACAGCCGAATGTTCTTTATTGCCACTGACTGGGTTCTGTTCTGAAACTGAACCTAGAGATTAGAATGCTTAAATTTTGAAAACCTACTTCATTATGGGACACAATATAATTTCTGCTTAAAACTGAGCAATTTCCCATTGAGAAAAATGTCTTTGTAATTTCCTTTTTTCCCCACACATATTTATTGCTCAGTCTGAATGTCCCACATTGACAGCCTCCCCCTTGGTGTGCTCTGCATGACTGAGGGGTAGGAAAAAGTTCTAACGATTAAAACTGATTATAAAGATATGCTGATTTTAACACCATCCTTTTGTCTTGTGGCATCCACCTTAAGCTGCAGGAAATAAGTGAGAGCATCCCTGAGGAGGCTAATTTTGAAAGGTGTTCTCCCATCTGTATTTGACCAGTGGGCATTTTATGGAGCTCACACAGAGCCTGACTGCACAGAGAGCACAGAGGTATTTCTACATCAGGTGTCAGAAAAATATCTGCTTGTTTCTGTCATCATCAGTTTACAGTTATCAAGCCACCTTCCTTTTGCACTGAATTATTAGTAGCAACATCAAACTCCTCATAACAGCAGGGGCAATAAAATATACTCTTTTCTCCTTAGAAAAAGTGTGAAATCTTGTGTACGACTTCAGCATGATAAGCACAGGAAGCACATTTCATTGCCAAAGAAATCTAAATATTAATGGAATGATGGAACTGGAAGTGGAATGCTAATGGAAAGCCATTGTTAGTGCTAGTTTGAGGTAATTTAACTCTGTTGTGGCACCATTTAACAACCTTGTGACTGAATAATGCAAAACAATGACATGGATCTAAACCTGGATTGACTGACAACACTCATTTGCACAGGAGAATGAAATAAAAACTATTACCTTGTGCAAAGTGCTGAACCTGCAATTTGGAAACACACACACGGTTGGAAAATTACAACACCTCTACATATAAAAGCCTGCCTTAGTGAACCTATAGCATTTAGTTTAGCTGCAATAACTCACTATTACACAACAATTTAAGACATTTAGTTAAGTAAAGTCAAGGGCATAAATATAAAATTGAAAACACTTGGATAGGACGAAGTTTTACAGAAAAATAAGGACACAAGGAATCCCAAAAGATCATAAAAGACATGCAAGATGTATTGCTTTGCCATCTACTTCTAATAGGTTTTTGACAGGAAAAATAAATTTACTGAAGTCAAAATAGTTCTCATCTACCTGTTCTTCCTCTCCTTACTGAATTCTACTGAATGCATGAGATCACACACAAAAAACCCAAAAGAGCACAGGGGTTTTTGGGAGGGAGAAGAATAAGAAAAGCACTCAAACCCTCCTGTTTACTGACTAATGGAATAAGAATTGCTATTCCACCCGCATGAACCCAGCCATATGCCATTTGGAGATCATGTATGGCGTGTGTGATACTTTAACATCTTTTTCTGGCACCTCTCACCCACATGATCTATAAAATAATGAAAATATTGCAAATTAATTTCAAAATTTCATTAGATTGTAATTTCATTAAATGTTCATTTCTTCTCCTCCTGTCCCTGAAGAGACAGAATTAAGTTAAATTGGTGGGAACAAATTTTCACCTCATAAAAAGTATTATTAGAGTTCAAGAAGAAACAATGCTTAATCCACATAAAACCATCTGAGGAATATGCATTATACACTTGCTGTCACTTCTGGACCATAAAATGGGAATCCACTTTGTGCTCCTGAGCTAATGAAAGTGGGGAGGACTTTGGAGCCACTGCATTTCTACCCTTATTACTTAATAGACTTCCCACTTGTCCATTCCAGGTAAGAACATCTCAGGTCTAAACTCCTCTCTGGGATTATGTATTTCTTCATTACATCTCTAAAGCCCTTCTCTGCTATTATTCTGCTAATGTTAATGCACCATGAGCATTCAACTCCGTGTCTTTTTGCCAAATGCCCTCTCCCTCCCCTTTCCAATAATTCATTAAATCCACCTCTTCCAGGAATCATTCCTACTTTGGCTTTTTCCTAATCATTAATCTCTTCATGCTTTTCACTACTTTAATTCTTGTTCAAATCCCCATTCCCTCCCTATCAGTAGGTGAAGCTGGCTGCTTCTTCTAGCTTTGATTAAGGATAAAATGCAAAAATCCCTCACCATGTGGAACCCTTCTTCAAACAACCAGGAGGGAAAAAAAAGAGGTTTGTTTTTTTTTTTTTCTTCTCATAACTTGCAAAATGAAAATATTTGATTAGAGGAGTTCAGGTAGCCAGAAGGACCCAAACACGGCTTCATGAGGGAAATATTTCTAATATAAGATTTATTATCTATCAAACTATGAATGACTGGGCACTGAAAACTCTTCAAGAATCCCTTAGAAGATCCTTGACTAGAGCAATAAATTTATTTCCTTGTTACATGCCCAGGGTTTTCCATGTGTGTCCGTGTAATTGCAATCAAAATCTCGTTACAAAATTAAAATTGTTATCAAAATCAAAATACTGGTCCAAGGCAAATGGTACAATTTTAATGTATAGAGCTTAAAACTTAATTTTAGCCCCATTAATATTTAGACTTCCTAAACAAAATTCATCACTTTTTATTTGTGGTTCAACTGTGACCTTCTGTATTAGTTTTTGGTGGCGTGAAATCTGAAAGAATCCCATTGAACATTGGAAATTTGGATCTATTTTGCACAAATGCATGAACCTCTGATATCTGGGACACATATTCCCAACTGTATATGAGAGCTACAGAAACCAGAATGAACTGGAAGGAAAAAGTATTCCAATAAAAGGTTGAATGATCTGGGCATATCTGAGCCTCATTTATGGAGAAGAGGCAGCAAAAACAGGAAGGGTTACACTAATATATCTAAAATTCCATGACTGTAAAATGACAAATAACATTGATTTTTAACCCAGGCTAGAAATTCATGTCACACCTTCCCACTGAAAACTAGAGTTATTTTTTCCACAATGTTGCTTCTTCCTTCCTGCTACTTTCATTTGAATAATCTTGTTCACCTGCAGCCCTCTCCTCTTCCTGTTTTAATCTCCTCCAACCAGGGAATTATCTCTCTCTCCACCTCTGGTGATTTAATCACCCTGAAGTTCAACAACAAGATTAATTTTTGTGTATTTGATGGGGTTTATGCTGCACTAGTGAGAAATTTTAGGGGTTTTTTACCACACTTCAGTCTGTTATATAGGAAAACCTCCAATTTTAATGGCAATGCATTGTAAACTCTTCCCATACCTCAAGCATATCCAACAATAATTACTAAATTGCTGTCGGTGGCAAGTTACGAAAACAGCTTCATAATTTACAAGTTTTCATTTTAGAAACTCCTTAAGCTTCTCTTAACATTTCAGACCATTTAGAAAACATTTACCCTAACTCATCTATTGGATTTTCCCTTCTAAAATTTCCTACTTTATATTTTCCCACAGGCATTCAGGACCTGTGGATTCAGTGATGTCTCCAAGCTGTCAGAACTGAACTGAAATTGCAGCTGTGTTTCTTACAGTGCTTTGGGTTCCCTCCTCTCCTTTGACTGCTTTTGTGCCACTTAAATTTTATGAATATTAAGGTTTTTTTACCAGACAGTTAAGAAAGAAAAAACTGCTGTGTTTATGACCCCAGAACCTGTGGCATCCCTTTGGTGACCCCACCTTTACCAAATTCTTCAAAAGCTGAATAATGCAAAACTTAAGTATTAACATGATTAAGTTTGGAAGCCTCTTTTGTCACTGGAGCTCCTTTAGTGGCTCTGATGCCTTAAGTTTTAGCTTTCATATTTTTCAGGTTCTGTGCTGCCCAGGGGTGCAGTTCTGAGCCTCACATTCAGTGTCACTCAGCTCTGCACACAGCAAGGACACAAAACAAATCCTTTTCCTGCTGCACACCAAGGACAACTTTCAGCCCAAAAGCACAAACAAGGATGGGCTGGAGGGAGGAACAAGAAGGATGGGACCTCACAGCCTGGAGCTGGAATTGGACAATCAAACCCCAATATGCAAATGGACCAAAACTTACAAAAGTGTGAGACCTAGTGACCAGTTGTGACCATTCTGTGACCATTTTGTGCCCACCTTGTGTGTAGCCCTGTCCAGGCTCTTGTCCTGCCCAAGGTGCACCCTAAAGGCCTTTCAATAAATCCCTGCTTTATTCTCTGGCTCTGCCCAG
>VZUI01075462.1:0-170692 GCA_013401135.1 Cettia cetti
AACTGCTATTCCTATTCCCAAATCTTTGCCTGAAAGCCCTTAATTGCAAAATTATAGTAATTCGGAGGGAAGGGGGGGTTACATTCTCCATTCCAGGGAAAACTCCAGTTTTCCCCTGGCAGATACCTGTCTCTAAACCAGGACACCCTATAAAAAGGTCCCTTTCCTACTGTCTGCTTTACCTGGATTTAAGAGTTGAGGAGAACCTTCCTTACTGTCCTCCCTGGCTGCAGGATTACTATTTGGGTAATAGTAAATGTAAAGCTAAGCATTTGCATAAAGACTCCCCTGTCTCAAGCTGAAAGGCTTTTCCTAGGCTGGCATTCCTAGAAATCACATTTTAAAATAATTCAAAATATTTTTGTACTTATCTCCTCCTTCTAAATGTCTGTTCATGTGCATGCTTTACAATGTACATAATATATATATTTATAGTAGTAAATACGTATCATTCACAAATAAATAAGTGTGTATATTGTGGAAGGGGACAGAGAGAATGTGTGTGTGTTCAAGGGTTTTTTACTGATACAGGTGCACAATTATAAACCTTTGGAGATCACCACTACAGAAGGAAGAGGTGGTAACTTACACATATTTTAAGTGTCAAGTCTACTGTTATGTTTTTCACACATTTTGCACGTGCCTGTATGTGCACAGGGTCTAAAAAAAGATGTGTATTTCATATATTACTGTATTATTTCTTGTATTGCATTAGCATATTTATCAATATATTTTGCATAAATTTACGGAGTTTCTTACACACATACATTAAATTTATGCAATATACTTAACAAACAGCACACATATGTTTGACACATTCTGCATTTAGTTATAGGTAGAATTGCAACTCCTACACTGTTTGACATATGACATTATAATTTACCATTTGCCCGTGATTATAATTCCGCCAGATTTGATCTCTTTTCACTGCATTTTTACATTATTTTGCACTGCTTCAGAGTTACTTTCTTTGGAGAGTTTGAGTAAAAGTGATTTAGCCATTTTTAAATAAAAAAAACTTTTGAAAAACAGCCAGTGTTATCAATGCTGAAAATTGTTCATCTTATGAACTTTTCCAGCCACATCCTGGAGAAGAAATTTAGAGAAGAGGAATTCCCCCAACATCACTTTTTTTTTTTTTTTTTTTTGTGCAAATATATCCAGATTGGCCAACTCTTTATTTTTAGAACTTATTTTACTCCTGTATATATGGCTCAAATCTTGGCTTTCCCAATTGTGATCTCTGAATGGGGCTGAGAGAATGATATGTAACAATAAAGCCACATTTGAAGAAGAATTTTACTTGTATTTTACTTTCCACTTAGTCTTGACTGACAGTGAGTGCACTCCTATAGGGAGATTTGGGCTGTATTCCTGTTTGAAGCTTAAGGTTAATTTGTGTTTTCAAAATGCAGAGCTGCTCTGAAATTGCTTACCAAGACACTAATTTAAAAGCATTCACTTACAGAGCCAGTCTGGCACAATGCTGCAATTGCAGAGTGCACATAATGAATGTCACACACACCTTTTAATGAAGATTTGTCTTTTCTTGTGCTTGTCATGGGTCAGCCTCTTCCACTCTGCATCATTTGTAGTAAATTCCTGTTCATTTTTCCATCCCTCTTTTTGCTCTGTTTTTGAGAAAATTGTAAGACAATGTTCTCAAATTGTTTTTTCTCTTTCAACACCCATCCTTGGCTTCTGTTGCAGTGGAGAGGGGTGTACCAAGCCACAGCCTGAAAAAAACCAGCCAAATAACTTTTCACAGCCTACTTACATTCTACATCTTTTCATCAAGGCAATTGTTTTCTCTAGATCAACAGAGAGGGCTGAAAGGGGAGGTATTTTAATGTATTTCTGAGTTTGAAAGATAAATACTTACCACCACCACCAAACTCCAGCTTTTTTATATCAGTCTTTAAAATCCATTTCCAGTTTTTAAATCTATTTAGGATAAATTCATCTTCAAAGAGTCTTAAAATTCCATGGCTCCAAATAAGTAAAAATGTTAGAGAAGGAGAGAAAAGAGAAGCAAGTATGGCCAAACTGAGTTAGGAGAGGGGTAAATGTGAAAAGGTGAGACTAAAAGTCAACATTCACTCAGCAGTTTGTAAGGTGTGAATTATGGTGCCTCGGGGAAGCTGTATAATTTACACTGTTTATGAAAATCACAGATCTCTTCCATGTTCTCACTAGCTCGAGTTTGTCTAGCTAAAAGTGACCAAACACACAATTACCACTGGGCAGCTCTGGGGTAAAAAATTATCTTGGGCTTTCTCTCATCCCCAAATTAACAGAACTTTGTCTAAAAATGCTCAGCAGGGCTGCCAAGCCAATGGCAGCTCCTAACTAGGCAGCCTGGACTGGATTGTTCACGGCTGAAACACGGGCAAGGACTGCAGGCTGCTCTCAGCAATCTCCTGGTTTCCTTCAGACCCTGATAATCAACATCCACACTGAAGCAAGGCTGGCAGAGAGACATCACAAGATTTCTTGTGCTTGATTCAACGAGGACTTGAGCAACATGGTCCCAAACCTCTGAAGGAAGCCCAGTGACAGAGGACACTGAGCAAAGGTGGTAGGTGATGCTGCTCCCACTTGACCACTGGGCTCACAGGCAATGACCTGTCCTAAATCTCACCAGATCACCCAAAGAAAATCTGAGGGAAATTTGTGAAGCACTGGAGCATCTGCTGCTCAAACTTGCAAAGATTAAAGACAAAATGGCTCCTGGATATTTATACAATATAAGAACTCAGTAAAAAAATCATGTTTTCCCTTTCCTTTTTGATTTTTATAGCACTGGTCACTGTTTGATCTGTGACATCAAAGCTGAAAGAACTTGCAGCTTAGTTTTAGTGATTATTTTCAAGTACCTTTCCTGTAGATTAACAGAGCTTAGCAAAGGCACATTTTTTTCCAAGGTGTGATAGTAAATCCTGGGCTTTTTAGTCTGGCTTGCTGAGAGTAGGATTAAAAATAGTCAGTTTCTTTTATTTTCTAAATTACATGGGGCATTGGAAGAGATCTGTGATATTGGCTTTAAAATTCCAGTCTCTGCTGGATTCTGGATTCCCCTTGTTCAGGGAGAAACTGTCTCTACTGGAGGCTAGAGATTTTTTGTACTTTTATCCTTATACAAAAGATTTAGCAACGTTGTGCTTTAAAATGTGAATGCAATTACCTGTAACCTTTATCACTAACACAGGAGCAAAAGGACCCATTATGAAAACATTTCTCTTACATGAGACAACCACAACACGTATTTGCAAATGGTGTTCCTAAAGGATTTGGCATTTGCCATCTGTGATAAAATAGCTGCAACCATTTCCTGTGAGCCAAAGCAATTCTCACTCAATTTTAAAGGAGAAAGATCCTGAAAAAATAAAATACTCTCTTCCAAAAGTGCTCACCATACTCTACCAAGGTCTACTTGTGGCTTTTTCACACATCTACCAGAAGACATCATTGGATGTGGTTCTTCTGAGCCCCCCAAAATTGCACTTTCAGCTTTCTTATGGGAGGGCTCACACAGGGCTGCACTGAGCTGGGTGAAGAACAGACGCTGCCTCCTTTTATTCTGCCAGACCTCAATTTTCATTTCAGAAAAAGGAACCAGCACTGGTGGTAAAAGAGGCCTCAGGCCACATTCCAGCCATCTACACCAGCATCTAAGTGGAGCATTTTGCCTTGGTTCAGCTGCTGCTGTCTCAGAGGGCTGGAAGGGCTCCCTTGCTGGCTTGGCTGATACAGACACGATTGAGCAGGAATTTCAGATGCAAGAGTTGGCAGCCTGAATACGACCCTTGGAAATTATTAAACTAGCAGAGGTTTTCTGCTTGCCTATGCTGGGTTCAGACTGAAAGAGAGGAAATTAAGTTAGATATTAGGAAGAAATTTTTCCCTGTGGGGTGGTGAGGCCCTGGCACAGGTTGTCCAGAGAAGCTGTGGCTGCCTCATCTCTGGAAGTGTCCAAGGCCAGGTTGGACAGGGCTGGGAGCAACCTGGGATAGTGGAAGGTGTCCCTGCCCATGGCAGGGGGTGGAAATAAATGATCCTTAAGGTCCCTTCCTTAAAGGGAACCATTCTGTGATTCCATGGAACAGAAGCTGTTGCAGACCCTCTCCCTCAATTCATTGCTTATCCCAGAGCCTTTTAATTATAATATTAACAGTAATAATCAGTTCACCTGTTCAGGCTTTTTTCGTCACCATGGATGTCAGATGCACATATTTGTTATTTTCTCATTAAAGCTTTTCTGGCTTGCAATGCAACCATCTGACTCCTCATCTTAGCTCCTACCTACCTCTCTAACTCTTATTCAAACAGGCAAAAAGATATATCTGAACTAGCTGGAGGGGAAGTAATTTCTGAAGAGCAGCAGCCCATGCACTGAATTTTTAACATCTAGTTCTGGCACAACATCAAAGCAGAGTACATCATTATCTTCCTCTTCCAGAACAGGAAACTAAGGCACAGAGTATCATCATCATCTTGCCTAAAGTCATCTAAGGCAAAGCTGGGAACAGAGTCCCATTGCCAGAACTCTTGTTTATGGCTTTCTGTGCTGACTAACAGCTGTCCTCAGATAGTGGACACACTCTGGAAAGAAATATATTTTTTCTTTTTTATTTTCAGATTAAATCCTACTCTAGTGACACCTCAATCTATACAGAAGTCCATAATAATTCCTTCAGTAGCAACATATAAAACTCATTTCCTTTCCAGTTCCCTGATTTGTGGGTTTCTGATCCAAGGTTCACACCTCTGTTGGCAAACACTGGCACAGCTCAATATTCTGACAGTACAGGGAGCATTTTATGTGAGCTATGGTTGGAAAAAGAAACATATCAAAAAACGACTCTCCAGGATAGCCTCCCTTTGCTGGGCAGTATGAAATGATGAACAACATGAGGTGCTGGTCTTGTCATGCAAATGCCAGGTTTGTGCTGATGATGGACAATTGCAGCTTTTTCTGAGCTCACCATTATCTGTGAGTGCAAGCCTTTCTTAAAACACAGATTTCACTTTGAGTCTGCACCACGAGGCTGAGAGTATACCCTGGTCTGGCAGCTGAGAAAAGGCACTCAAACACCCCCCACATCAGGGGGAAACCAGAATACAGCCACTTGGACATCCTGGTTCAAGAGATAATTCCCAGTGCTTTCCTCTGCTTCAGAGGAACAGTTCAGGGTCTTTCCAAATGACTGCCAGGATAAACTTCACCAATTTTCGTTTTTCCAGTGGCAGTGAAAGCACAGAAGCTGGTTTTAAAGTGCAAAAGCATTGCTTAATTGAAAAGAAAAAAAACATGTATTTCCTTATAGCAGCTAGCCTAGGTGTCAGTAATTACTGGTAAGTAACTGTACCAGAGGCAGAATATTTACAGCACTGTGACTTTTTATGCAGTGCCTTTCATCTGAAAAAATCCATTTGCATTAAAATTATTAAAGTCTATTTCACTTTCACGTTTAGGTGGCATCCATTACCATCAGAAATTAAAAGATTCTTTTTGGGGCACAAAGTCATCAGTCTACTGTTCGAATTTTGGTTTGTCTAAATTTGTATAGGCTACAGCCTCTAAGGCTGCCTTGGATATTTACTTCCTATGATTAGTGGGAGTTGTGTAGCTGATTGTCTTCAAAAGTTTAGGCAATTCCTCCTGTCTCTCATGATTTTTTCCTTCCTCGAGAAAGACAAATCTTCATTATTAACACTTTAGCAATAACTCAGAGAGTCCATGCTCAAAGACTTCAGAGATTTCAGCCCTCCCTTGTTTCAGAATCCCAACAAAGCAGGGTCTGTTTTGCATCTGCACTAAGATCAGGGACTTCTTGTGTGAGCTGGGGAACACTCAATCCCCCTTAAGCACAGGAAAACAAATTCATCACTCCAGTGTTCCTTTAAGTAGCGCACATGTCAAGGGAGCCCTTTCAAACACTCAGTCCCAGGCTGCAATACTCATCACAGGTCTTAACAGACAGGTTTTGAATGAAGCCTAAAAAATGTTCAGCTTTCAACATGGCATCCACTGCAATAAATTTCATTATTTAATACAGAGGCAGTGCCTTGCCTGTCTTCTGTGCATGTAATGCTTTTGCCCTTGCCACATTCATCTTGTTCCAATAAGTTTAAGTCAGAACTCAGTGTGTTGGGACAACTCTGTCCCAACATCCCAGAGAGCCTATGTGCTTGCTTAAAATAGCCAAATCCTCATCCACAGTGTGACGAATACCACCCACCCACCCCAAATAACTAGGCAGAGTGGCGTAGCAGTGAGTCACACTTGCTCAGGACAGCCAGGCTGCCTCCAGGCTGCCGCTGGCATTGATGGATTTGGAAGCAGAGCCGCAGGGAGCTGCCCCCTCCACGTCCAGGAGATGTGCACAGCAAATGTAACACTTGGCTGCCTTTCCTCTGCCTTCCTGCAAACTTTGGGAACCCGTGAGATCTCTGCTCCCACTCAGCCCTGCTCTATTTGTGTTTCATGTCAGCACAGGGAGACTGGAGGTGGCTCTCCCCCTCTTCTGACTTTCACCTGGCTGCCACAGTCTGGCACGTTTCTGCTTCCTCACTCCCCGTGGGACCACACTCTAAGCTGGCCACTGAAATAACTCAGCACAAAAAGTTTTGGGGGAGCATTATTTTAACCTGATGTTTTTTGACAGTCTCTGCATGCTTCTGTATTGCTGCAGCTGGAGGAATGGGCAGCTGTGCCTCAAAACTTTGGAAATGCTGCAACTCAGACCCACAGCTGGTTTGTACACACATCACTATAGCAGTGGCCTGGGGCTCTGAAAGCAGCAACCAGCAACACCAGCAACAAAGAGAAAACCCAACACTTTTACCCTTAGGAATAGTCTGGAAACAGTTTGGTCAATAGGGGAAAGTTTTTAAACCATACGGAAGGCAAAGATCTTCCTGATCTTACATTTCCCTCTATCAGTGCAAGGAAAGTTTTCTGTGCCAGTATGTTTCTAGGTGGAAGACAGAAAAAAAAAACCAAATGGAAAAAGACACCTCTCAAAATGGTCCAAACAGGACCTGGCAGAGGTGACAGCACACTTTATTGTCTGCCTGTACATCTCAAGCAGACCTGCTAAATCAAGAGCCCCCTTTTTTGGTAACACATGAAAATCTGAGAAAAACCCCCAACCGCCTTCAGAGTCAGTGTCAGTTTTTCATACAGGCATGGAGTCTGCACATAGCAAAAGAGAGAGAAGTGGAGAAAAAGCAGAAAGGAAGGAGAACAGGCCACAACAGCCAACACCAAGGATTATGACTCATCTCACCACCAAACTTAAAAGGTAAAATTATTCTCACTTTACTTACAAGAGAAAGTGGAGCTCTCTCACACACTTCCTCAGGTTCCTTCCTGCTCTTTTCCACTGAGACGTCTCTCTTTAGTCAGTCATCTTTGTTGTATGTTTCTTTACATTCAAATTGGCAAATCTTTCACATTTTGAGGGACTCCTTTGCCAGAGAATTCCTGGGGATATAGCTTTTCTTTGATAAAATTCAGACTGACTAAATTAACAAAGGATTAACCAAATTAACAAAGACAGACTAAAGATAAGATCCTTTTTTTTTTTTTTTTTTTTAACTGGAAATCCTACTTTACCAGCAATGGTTTTTAAAGAATCCTATAATAAAATATGAGTGTTCCACCTTTGTGTTCTGGTATCTTATTTCTTGGCAACCAAGACTCTCAATTTATTAATATCACAATCTGCATATATGTCTCATTGGGAATTTGGACCTTAGCCTGGGCACTTCCTACATTTGACCCTTTAGAACTAGTTTTCCCAAACCAATCTGGGTTTTGTACTAAGTGTCCATGCAGCTCTCAGCTCCAAGCCAAAGCCCTGCAGAAGGAAGGGTACCGGTGGGGAAAGTGAGACCTGAGGGGTTTCTCTAGGAACTTGTATAGCCAGGAAGATGCTGGATGTCAACAGACTTCTGTGAGTTTAAATGAGGAAGTAACTTCTCTAAGGAGATGTTCACTGAACGCTTCAAAGCTTTTTTAGCAAGTGAGTTTACTTTCCAAAACAGTGGACCAGCTCCTGTGAGACTGAAGTGCTAAAGTGTGTGGGGAAAGGTTGGTGTGTGTTGACGCTGCAGTTTCCCCTGCTGTGTGCTGCTGTTCTCTGGTGGAACAGAATCCAAGGTTTTCCATGACATATTGCACATTGCAGAGGGGAAAAATTTGCTCTCAGTGATGGCCATAAACCAACAAGTTTCACCTCAGCATGAGGAAGAATTTCTTTGCATTGAAGGTGGCAGAGCCCTGGAACAGCTGTCCAGGGAGGTTGTGGAGTCTCCCTCTCTGGGGACATTCCAACCCCACCTGGACTTGTTCCTGTGTCACCTGCTCTGGGTGACTCTGCCTTGGTAGAAGGCTGGACTGAATAATCTCCAGAGGTCCCTTCCAACCCTAACAACTCCGTGAAAGCAGACACTCTGAAACCACAGCAGATTTAACACTGTTCAAGTGTGGAAGTCAGGGAAAGGTTTGGGGTGACAGTCACTCTCTGTAGACACTATGAATGTCTCTAAGTATCAGTGCCAGGGTGCCAGGACACATGTGGCAATGCTGTCACCTCCTTGCACACAGCTGAGAGCTGAAAATCCTAAAACAGTGACTCCTGATGCCACTGAGAATCCTGATGGCTCAACTCCCATCCATATCTTGGAGTGATACTGGTCAACAATCTAATTAAACATATAACCTTCAGGATGCTTTAAGCATGTTCATGTATTCTCAAAAGCAACTGGATGTAAAGGAAACTCAATTAGAAACAAAAATGTCCTTGTTGGCCAAACCCAAGTATTTCTAGTAAGTTTGTGTATATTTGTATTGTGGCTTCGTGGCAAATGAGCTTTAGCCACAGCAGTCATAAATGCTCTCTAGAAGTGTTGCTAGATTATGTGTTCACACTGAGACACCCCAAACATGCTGGATAATGCAACACCAAATTAAAACATTGGGTAGCGTGTACTACACTGTAACTGTATTTATTTGAAGGGTATAACAAGAAAAGGTAGAGTAGAAATTCAAACTGAGAGGAGTGAAAAAATGAAAGCGCTGCCACTGTGGGATATCACAATAGTAATGAACAAGTGAGAATTGAAAGAATTGCTTGATTTATGCCTTTAACAAGCTTAACTACACACAAAGCAAACTGTCATCGCCTTTTACTCTTTATCTGCAGCAATTAGCAGAGCTAATGACTCCTTTTGCTTTCTGTATGAGACAAGATGTGATCCAATCCCCACTGGAGAAGAGTTCACACAATACAAGGAAATGCACAAAGGGGAAGGTGATCCCTTTTATCTCCTGGTGTTTATCTGGAGTTATTCTCCCCAAGCCCAGTCAGACACTGTAGTGTATCTCATTATTTGGAAACTGCTTTGGAGCTCAGAACACAACCAGAGCTTTCATGCTGGCCTTCAAAGGGATCTTTTCATGGCTCTCCCTATAATATCCTGAGAATTGCACAGATCTCTTTACAGAAACATATGCAAGGAGCACCATGGGTTTACAAAGACTGAGTCCATGAGAAAAATGCATATAAAGTCAACAGAATTACAAAATGAATGAGAGCAAGGAGAGCAGCAGGCATCAAAGAGCTGGGACTCAGGAAAACGTTTGATAAAGTGCCTCTCAAAATATTATTTCCCATTGGCTCAGACATAAATACAGTCACAGGAGCTGTCTGAAGGGCTGCAAACATGAAATAATAATAGACAAGGGGGTTATGTCTCATATGTTTCCTATAGAGACAAGGGGTAGCTCTGATTTCACGGAGCATCTCTACTCCTGATGTGTGAGGGGGAATAAAGCAGCTGGTTAATAAAATATGTAGATAACATTAAGATGAGAGGAGAGGGTAGAGGAACACAAATGAGAGCAAGAGAAATAATATGAAGAGCCCTAGAAAGCTTAGAAATATGGGCAGGAAATAAGTGAGATGCAGCTCTTGGAAAATGGTGCACCAATTTATCAGGGGAGAAATGGCATTCACTGGAGGAAAAGTATGGAGAGCAGTAATGCTGAAAGAAGGAGAGGAGGAAGCCAATGATACATTTGCAATTTGACAGAACAAAAATGGCTGTTAGGGTTTTATGTCACTGTCCTTGCAGAGCAGCGAGCACCAAGTGGAAGATTCCCTTTGTGCAGCTACAGAAAGGGAAAATTGGGAACACTGATTCTGATGTTCACCAGCGCCTGGTGTGACCAGCCTTCACTTTGAGAAAATTCCTCCTAGGGGTAGAGGCAGGTAAATAGAATTCTCCCACTTCCAATCCAGGCAAAACCCCTCACATCTTGTCCTGAGGCACTAAACATAAGAAGTCACCCTTGGCACTTAGTTTAACTCCTACGTTGCTAGAAACTCTGGATTTAGGCTGACATGAGATCAAAATAAAATGTACTGAGTTCATTTCAGGACATTTTATCACCAGAAAATTACTGACAATTAACAAGGAATTAGGAAGAGCAAGAAATCCAGGGATCAATATGTGTGGAGGGATAAAAGAGCTAAATGCATGTCTTCAGTGGATAATCACAGGGACCGCAGTATGGGCGTAGAAGGTGGGTGGGAAATCTCAAAAAGGGATGAGGAGCCTCAAAAAGGGAAAGCCCTTGCGCAGCTGAACTATCACCAATAAAATATCCCTGTAAAAGGAAAAATGTAGGTTGAGTATTGTGGAATAAACCTCAGCAATAGCATAAGCAGGCCTATCCAATGACCAATGCAATAGAAAAGTCTGTAGCAGGCAGTGTCCACATGGGATAAACCTTAAAACTGGAGTTGTCAACTGTTGTCCTTTCTCTGGAGGAGACAGATCCAGGATAATTGAAACCAGCTGAGGATCTGTTTTTCTAGCTCTCTCCCATCCTTAGTACATGTGGCACTAAATTAGAGATGGCAAATGCCTTTTTGGAATAACTAACCTCCCCGGGAGAAAATTCTTGATTTTTTTTTTTTTAATGGGATTTCTAGGTGGGTGTAAACCACCTAAAGCCCAGTTCACTCCTTTGGCTGCCTGTTACTGCCTCAAATACTTCATGCAGCCCACAATGGCGGGATCCTCTGAATCCCCTGCAGTATCTGTTCTGTTCTTAGATTCAAAACTAGGTGGAATCAGTTGAAGACAAGGCCAAATCAGCCATGAAGTCTGTGTTTCTGCTCCTTTTAAGGACTACTTTCACAAGGAGATATCCCGGAATTTGTATTAACAGCTGTTGGAAGGGACATGGTGAAAGCAGGTGATTTATCCTTGCTGAGAGTGAAGTCAAATGTGGGGGAAGTTGGCCCTGAAGCAATAAGTGAGATATTTATATTTCAAAGCCTTTGATGTTCTCCAATATTCTCCTGGATAATGACTCAATCCCTTATCAAGAGTTTGTTTGCTTGTGTTTCACAGCTCACGTAAACAAGACACTGCAGCAAACACCTTCTCTTCCTATAAAAATAACCTGAAGGGAAGTCCCAAACGTGCCTGTACCTGGATGCAGACTTTTGGTAATCCTCCTATGCAGGTTCCTTCCAGGATTCTCCATGCATCCCAGGCTCTGGGCAATGTTCCTTCAGCCAGCAAAGAAAGGGCTGAAGCAGCTCTGGCATTGTCCAGTTTGGCATGTGAATACCATCTCTGGGCTGAGCTGATGAGCAAGCAAAAGGCAAAGACATGGAGCTATGCAGTGTTAACAGAAAGACAAATTTTGAGAAACATTTTTTTTTGTAACAAAAATGGAACATTTAATTTCCTCTTTGACTCTAATTGCAAAGCGCTGCTTAACAAACACTCCTCTCAAAGCATTAAAATCTATGGCTATAAAATAGAGCACAGCTGGCAAACTGAGTATTTCTTACTGACACATAGATTTATGACCTCATTGGAAATACCTTGGGTAACAACAAAATCAATAAATTATGCCATCAGCAGTATAATTGTCACCCTGCAACTTCAGTGCTGCTAGTCAGCATAGCATCAGCTGTGAATGAATACCAAATACATCAAGGCTTCCTTTCAATCACAAAATGAAAGTGGTAACATCTCCTAATTTCCTTTTTGATGTCCTTTTCCAATATAAATGTTCAAGAAGAGCCCCCCCATCCTGGACAGGGCTGGGAGAATCAGTGGGAGGGAACATGCCTAGTGAATTAGTCTTTTACAACACAGACTTAGCTCATCTCCCCATCCACATCTTCCCAACAATCTAAACCCTTTCCGGTGCCAGTTCCTCGGACTTTATATGTGAGACTTCCTTCAGTATTTTGTGTCATGTATTGTATGAGACCAGCTGTGGTGGGGCAGGGAAAATTTAGGGGGGAAAATGCATCCCTCAGCTCATCTTAGCACTGAAATGACTGGAGCAAGATCAGCTTCGCTTGGATGAGTGTCTGGGTCAGGCAGCATCCCTGCAATGCAGATCAGCATCACTAGCTCCCTGGGAGTGTTGTTGACAGTGTTACTTTTCTCCATATGAGTTTTTTAATCACAAGAAGCAGGGTGTTAGAAACCCTGCCATTCCTGCTCGTTGTGCATTTTCTCACTGCACAGCAACGGCCCTGCACCAGACACTCTTCCAGCAGCATTGGTGCCCCATTCCCCTGGAACACACAGGGAAACACCTCTGGGACAGTGGTGCTGTTCCACCTGCCTGGGTTAAACTAGAGGCAGGGACACAAAAGTGCATTAACACAGGGGCAATAAGGAGGTGAAACATCACAGCACAAACAGCCAGAAAATAAAGCTACAGCTGGAGTACAGCTTAATGGAGTGCAACCCTAGATGAGGATGAACCAAACTTGGAAACATTAAATAATTACCTTTGGGCTTTTGGTAGCAGGGAAAAAACACAAAGGGCAGAGAGCTCCCTAAGCCAGGAACTAGAAAGGCTGGGCTTTGTTTTTCTGGGCTGGAACCTTTGCTAGATCAAACACTGGGAGCTGGCAGCCGCAGGGTGAACAGACTGTGTTGGAGCTGCTTTTCATAGAAGTGTCAACGAGCCAGTCTGTTCCCCAGCTCAGAACAATTGTTGCCTTTGCAGTTGCTAGGATCTGGCATCTTGAAAAGGGGCTTTAGGGGAGCCTCTAGGAGGGGCACTGACACTGCTGAAATTCCTCGGGATCAAATGACTCCTTTAGAAACTGCTGTCTAAACTGTGATAGTGCTCCACAAACAGCAGGAAAAAAAGCTGCAGGAAAAGCCTGCAGGAAAGCATCTCCTGGGCAATGGCCCCTCTCCTGCGCCACCCTGAACTCTGGGAAATCCCATCTTCATCAGTCATTAAGCTGATGAAGTATCAGAAAGTTCTTCTGAGAGAGAGGAAGCTCTGAGTTCAAACACATCATATCCAGATGAGTGCAATAATTTAATTACAGTTTTCCTTTTAGGGAGTTGGACTAGCTCTGAGACAACGGTGTGGAGGGGACAAAGGGTCTGTCAACAAATCCCACTGTCTACCATGCTTCAGTGTTCAGCAGCACACATTTGGGAACAGGAGGGAAGGACTTGTGGCTAGTGCTATAATAACCTGGTCTAATGGAAGGTGTCCCTGCCCATAGCACAGTTTTGGAATTGGATGATCTTTGAAGTCCCTTCCAACCCTGATCATTCTACGATTAAAACATTTTCACAACTTCTGTTGCCCTTTAACAGCTGTTCAGGGCAGGAGGACATACAGTCCTTCCAGGCAGAAGGGTCTTTCTTTGATTGCTAACACCTGGGGTGAAATCCGCATTAATTCATCAATACTTTGGAGATGATAGGCACTGCACTTGCGGAAAGGGGATATCAGCCTCTCCCAACTCTGTGGCAGAAAAGTGCTGCTGGAATAAGCTGCAGCTGCTCCCTGCCCAGCCCTTCATTACATCCCTCCACCAAAGCTCAGTGCTTTGATTTGGTTCAACAGGCAGGAGCCAAACATTTGAACGGAAGAATGGCGAAGCATTTTGTTTAGGTCAAATGAAACATCCTGACCTTTCCAAACATGTTGCTCCCCGAGCAGCTGAATTAATGAAGCCTGTTTTCTAATGACTTTTTTCCCTTCATTCTGCTTTCCCACCCCCCTGCCCTGGCATCATGTTGGTTCCCTGATAGCTAATAAATGGGAAGGAGGAAAGGAAGGAAGGAAGGACAAATCAGCCTTTGCTTTAAGAGGAGCACTATCTCTCATGCCAGACTGTCAATTTTCAGAAAACATCTAGGGCTGCATCCCTGGGGACACTATCCCATGACAATCTGGAATGGAAGAAACTGGTCCACGCATTTCAAAGTTATTAAGGTTAGAAAAAGGGGTGTGTATGCACAAGGACCGGTAACTAGGAACAAAAATATTCAATTTTTCTTTGTTTCTCCCCAAATGGCAATATTTCCATTTTTATCACCGTGTGATTCAAATGCCAAAGTATCAGAATTGCCCACTCTGTTCATAACTGTGACAGACTAGGCATCTCTGTGGTCGCTATGACAGAGACAGGATAAGATAAACCCAACAAGGACATGTCTGAAAGACACATTGATCCATCCGCTGTGGACTTTGGAGTGATGGAATCTGGACCAATCACTCAGAAGGCTGCTGGAAGGATATCTATGATTCTATGTCAACTCTGTGCTGAATTAAAAAATGACCCTTCAGTAATTAGTCCAGAAAATGGTCTTAAAAACAATCAAAGCATACACTGGTCTCTTTTTCTACTAAATAAATGAGTGAAAACAGGATCTTACATGGGAAAAGTCGTATCAGTGTAGACCTGGAGAATGATATCACAACCTGTTCCTCAATTTAACATGGATGCAGCCCCAGCTGGGCAATACTGCATGGAGAGGGAGCTGATAAACCTGTCTCCAGCTCTGAACAAAATCCCTGCACCATCTCATGTGCCTGCATGCTGGGCTGTCACATCCTGCCACCTGAGCAGTTCTATATCTGTGACAAGATCTTTGTGTTCCTCTAGGCTGCCTAAGCTGACAAGTGCTGGTGCCTTTTGGCTGGAATCTGTAACTGTAATTCTCTGCTGCACATCACCAGGAGAGGAGCAGAGTAGAGCTGAGGATGTAGTGCCTGCTCCCTGGGCCAGGAGCAGACAAAGCCACTTCCCGCCCCGAAACCACCTTGCCAAGTCAGCACAGCACCATGTCCTAACTACATCACTCCTTCTAACACAGGTATGGAGCAGAGCTGGTTTATATTCATCCTGCTGGGAGCACAGAGGGGTTTGTATTTGTCTGCACTCTTTAATCTACACATTTCCAGGTGCCAGCTGTGTGGATTTCTCCCTTAGAAGGATGACCAGGCAGTGGTTCAAGAGTTTCCTGATAATTTGCCAGCACAGGGCAACAGGGTTTGCCAACATCTTCAACCATGATCTGACAGGAATTGCTGAGTTCTCCATACTAAGTTCTTCCAAAAAAAAGTCCTCGTCCTTGTGTTGAAGTTAAATAATTATGTGGTTCATTTTATGTCATTCAGGGGACCTTTCAGAATTCCTTATTGTGACACTGCTGCAGAGTCAGGACAGCAAGAGAGGTTCAGGGAAAGGGGGAGATGAAACTTAGTGGAGTCCCTCAGCTTTGCCTCTTGGGACAGGATGCAGGAGCTCTTCCAAGAGCCTAAATGGGTGGGATCTGCATGTGCTGTGAGGACATTATGAGCAAGAGTTGTTCTTGTGTCATGAGCCTCGTGAAGCCACAGAGAAGGCAAAGACATTATTTACCTCTCAGAGCCACGTAATTTAACTGATGCACTTCTTTAGAAAGTGTGTGAGATCACAGACAATGTGCCCGTAAATACAGAGGCACCCCCTGCAGACACAGAGCATCCAGCATTCTCAGGGCTTCCCTGGATCCTCACTATGAAACAGGAGAGCAATAAAAGTGCCACAGTTCATCCAATACTGACACGTGTGGGACACTTTCCAACCGGGAAACTGAAAGCCTGGTGGCACCTGCTGAAAGCCTCCAAGGAAGAAAAAGTATGTTTATCCTTGTAAATATTCCTGAGTACACTATTTTGACCACACAGCTGAGGCTGACCCTACACAACCTTGGAAGAAAAGGAATTTCCTTCCTAAACATCTGGCTTCCATCTGGGCAGACACACTCAGCCAGACTGTTTGCTCTATGAACCCCACCTGCACCCCTGTGCCTCTCTGCCTGTGTGGGCAGACAGTACTGAATGCCTGCTGTACATTAAAAAATTCAAAAATTAACTTAATTAGCTCCTACTTGCCCCTATGGTACTAGAAGTGCAGAGAGCTTTCAGTAACTTAGTGAAATGACTGGTGGGTTGATACATGTGTTAGTGAGAGCACAGCTGAGCCCAGAGAAAATATGCACATAAAAAATATTCACGGAATGGCAATCTGATTTTAATATCTGACAAAACCCCTGCATGTGCAATGGATGTCACTGGGCATTAAAATTCATTATGAAAATCTTAAACACAGATAGATTTGTTGCAAGCGTCACGCTGGACAGAAAAAGAGGCTGTTTAAATGTCCACCCCACCCTGCCACCTTTTGGAGTTAAAAGCTCAATGCCTGCACTACATACTGGAATTAAAGAGAGAAGTGAACCACAGCCTCCTTGCATTAGAGGAGGCAGGCAAGGACAGAGGTATCCTAGGAATGACACATCACAACCAAAAAACATGCATATTTGTTTTCCACATAAATCTCTGCTGTTCCCAATCAGAAAGGCAAAAGATGAGCCTGTGTTGATGAAAAAGGGGAGCTCCTTAGTTTATGAGCTAGCAAATGGCTCCAGTAGGGGCAAAAGCAGAAGGTATATGGCTTGCTTTATATAATACTAAATTAAATTTATGTTATGTTATCATGCTATGCTACATCATCTTATCTATTTTATGATTATATACATGAACACATACAGATCCCTATATAGATATATGTCTGTGAACAAATGAATGGTCAGCAGGATTCATCAAGCCAAGGTTTATCAGTGCAAAACACACTCCTTGTCACAGGGAGATCAGATCACTGAAGCAGGCATTGTATTTGCAAATCTACTCCTTGCTCCTCTAGACTTTCTAATCAAATGAGATCAGATGTGCCTATGTTTACTGATGTATGTGCAGCCCTTATGTTTTCCTTCCTTTAATTTTGTGGGCTTTGGCACTACAGCTGGTTAGTGAGCCCTCTTCCTCTCACTTTAGTTTGCAGATCTCTGGCACACTCAGGTTTGAACTGCAGGGAGTAGCAAGAGGAGAACTGTGCCACTGAAATTCATGGCTGCTCCAGGAACCTGCAGCACGGTTCAGATACTGAGTGCTCAGTGGAACCTAAGCACACACTTCTTGCTAGGTGGGTAGAGAAAGAAGAGTGAAAATAATGATGGTAATTTCAGCAATTGCTCACACAATTGTTCTTCCTCTGCCTTTTCCAGGCACAGCCCTTCCAGCAGGCTTCTTGCTTTGCTTGAAGGGAAGGAAGCAGTTGTCTTTAATGCTGTATGTGCAGCTAACAAATGAAGGTGATATTTCAGAAGTTCCAGGTGGTGGTTCCCACTTTCAGGGTCTACTTGGAGAAGCAAAGGGCTCCTTGAGTTCAGTTAGGAGCAGCTCAGAGACACATGAGGTGAGGTTGGGTTGGCAAGTCTGCAGAGGCTGCTTTGCCTTGGGCCAATCTCTGTGCCTCCCAAACAAAGGATTTATGGAAATTCAGTGTGCAGGACACTGGAAGCTGGCTTGGAAGAACCCAAGAAAGAAGCTGAGGAAGCTAAGTGGGACTTTTCTGGGATTTGCCAGTCTTCTTTCCCCAAAGGGAACAGATATTAAAACAGGTCCACCAAGGGGAAGGGAAGGGCAACAGAGAACAGCAAAGAGTAAGAGCACACACGGTATAAGAATTAAACTTACTGGCCTTGGGCAGGTGGGAAACCTGAGAAAGCTGGGGATCTCATGCAAGCTCTGACCACATAGGCTCAGGAATACTTCCAAAATAAACATGGAGAGCCTGTGAGTGCCATGCTCTGCTCTGGGAGGATGGATGGAGTGAGAAGGGAACAGTTCAGAAAGGAAGAACTGGTAGGAACTCGGGAGGCAAAATTGTGTCGAGCATCACATGACAGCAACATAAAAACTGCTCTGTCATACTCTTACCCTGACATTTTCCTTGGGTTCAGGACTCCAGTGACTGCCTGACATTTTTCCTTGGCCAACAGACTAGTTGTGAGATGTGGTGGCATAGACCTTTCTTTGTCTGCTCTCAAACTCAAAAAATCTGAGCTATGACCACCTTAAATATATATTTTTAAGTGATGTGCAGCAAAACAGGAAATAAGTTAAACAGAAAATTATTTGTTCATTTACTTCTCCCATCTGTTCCTCCTCCAGGCACATCTCTGGGTGACCTGACTACACTTTCCAGGAAGAAGTAATTCTCCTCAACTTTTTTCAGTGCTCCTTTCTTGGCAAGAAGGTCTTGCACTTCCCAATCACAGAATCATCTGAAATCAGAGAGAAAAGTGTTTGAAGCCATGATCACATCACCCAACATAACATGGACTTCAGTTTTGAAAAACAAATTTTGATCATGGAGCTATATTTTGATCATTGAGCTAAAGGAACTTCAAATGTCTTATAAATTTGGCAGTCTATAACACTGATTTTTTGAGCCAAACGGGGTGGAAGGGTGGGGTGGTGCAGAATAGGCACAAAAGAAGTCCAATATCCATTAAATGTTAAAATTCAGCCATTTGACATTAGTTTCTCAGATAAGTGTGTCTCCATTTGCTATTTAAATAATGGAAAAATAATTTTTAATCAATAGTGGCAGCAGTTAAAGAGTGCAAAGAAGATAAATGGTGCTAAAATTTTAACTCTAACTTGATTGTCCCAGGTTGGCATTTCTGTCTTATGCACATACACACAGAAAAATAATTCCTAAAATAACTGTGCAGTAACGTGCACCTTAAAGGCAAAACAGAAAAGCAGCAGCCCCAAATCCCACCAACAGAAGTGACCTCTGAAGTCTCATTAGGAAAAAGCTGGGAGAGCTGATACAAATCAGTTATGTCACTGTGCTGGAAGGTGCTCCCCATGGACAGTGTGAGCCAGGTGCAGCATCCCAAATGCACATCCAAATGCTCCTGGTGTGTGCCTCTGAACAGCTGGACAAACCTTCTATGGAAATGTGCAGATATCTCCCATGCACTGGCTGAAGAAGGTTGTCACAGCTGCCCAGAGTGGGTAGCAAGGTGAATCCAGGAACATGCAATTGCACTGGGAAAAGAACTTCCTGGGGCTCCTGGGAAATGGCTGTTCTGCTCTCCTGAGCAGGGAGAGCAGCATGAGGGAGCACAGAGAATTTAGGATCAGTTAGGCTGAAATGACTCTTAAGAACATGGCAGCACAGAAACCTCCTAGCACACTGCAGGGTGGGAAGCTGTCTGTCTCTCCTCAGGAACAGTCAAGACACCTCAGGGTCAGCTGGGACAGTGGGCAATGGGTGCCAGTCCAAAACCAGTCCAGCTTTGCCATGGAAAGGACACTGGAAGCCACAACAAACCATTACGCCCGGGTGTTGTTTGACATGTGGGAGCAACTTGCTCACTGAGTGTTTTGACCTTCATCAGGCAGTGTACAGGAGGCAATATTTTGTAATCTGCAAGCAAATTGAGCTTCTTCTTAGCTCGAGTACAATAGGTCAGTGCCCCACTGCTGAGCATCACACTTCCAGTGCCATCATTTTTCTTCTATACCATGACAAAAACGTCCAGAATTTGATTATAGCTGCATCCTGGATGATTTGTGCAATCAGTAACCATAAGCTATGGCTTCAAAGATTAGGAGACGCCCTATAAATTATGTACACACAGAACACGGCAGCTGAAACATTTCTAGAAAACAAATCTTAAATCAGGCTGGTTTGTACAGCCCCTGGAGATCTCATCCTTCCCCAGAATAAATGAGTAGGGCTAAAGACATCTCTGTGGTTTGCCTGCTGCCAAATCAGTGCGTGTGAGAAGGGAACTTGTGGCTCTTACACCACACTAAATTTGGGAGCATGGGTTTTGCAAAATAAATATTTTGAGGAAAGAACAACTGTCTCAATGTTAAAATAATATAAGTTCAGTCTGGATTGAGGAACTAATAGAGGAAATTTTTGCCATGTGAAACCTGACAGTGCCACAATACACTTATAGACAGAACTAGTCTGGGTTAAAAGATGTATCCCAAAAACTAAACAAAGGTTACCTCACATATAAATAAAGACAAAAAATAAATGTAGGGAGTCATGAGTTCCACTTTGAGGAAAGATGAGCTGGCTAATGTAAAGAAAGCATTGCCTTTGCTCGGATTGGCACAATGCCATTTATGACCTCATTTAAACAAAAAAAAAATCAAAAATACTGACTATAGTTCATATGTTTTTCTGAGTCATGGAGATAAACCAAATGAAGTTAACTGGAGTAGCCTTTAGAAGAGCCAGCCTGAGAATGGTTTTTCCTTCCCCAGGGGTTTCCCTGATGCTCCTTCTGCCAGCTAAAGCCAGCAGATCTGCATGGGCCCAGGTGAGTGGTGCTGCCACTGGAACAAATTCTTCTCCTTCCTCTTCCAGACCCAGACTGGGGGCTCCACAGAGGTATTCTGGGGTCAGGGAACTTTCCCTGCTATTAAAAGTTGCCCTCAAAATCAGACCTGGAGCTTTTGATGTCTTCGTTCTACATTGCAAACTAACAGAAGGGACAATAATAATTAACCCTGCATTTCAAATGTTAATTACAGAGGCATAGGTCCGATAATAAAAAGTACATTTCCAGTGAACTTTAATTAACCTCAAAGCCTTGCCTTACTCTACTTTTAGACTTATTACTAGACAACAGAAAAATTTATGATATTTGGATTTGAAACAGAAATGAAATCTAAGGACAGATGAGTTGTAAGATAAAGAAACCATCAGTTTGCCACTGAAATATTTTGCTTGAACACACAGTTATATCACTATTACTCAGTAGATTTGAGTTATTATTTACTATTTTTGCTGATATTTAACACACATAGAACAGCTCTTGGGAGCATCACACATGATAAGACTATCTTATATATATATATATTTAAATCCTATGTATGTGGGGGGCAGCTCAGGTTAATTGAATGCTGAGTGTTCAGTTTGGCTGAATGCTCCAGACAGATCTACATTCATCACTTCCAGGGTGAAAACTCATCTTGCTCTCACTAGTTGTTTTCTAATCAGCTGACTGCTCAATTCACTTGATTGCTCCCTCTGACCACACTATGGCTAGCTGCATCCTTTGCCTCCCAATCACACTAATTGACCTCTTAGTCAAAAATATTCCAGGTTTCAGTGCTCTGCTCACTGCTAATTGCACCCTAATGTATAATTTTGGCTGAGCATTCAGTGTGCATTTCCAGGATAGGCACAGTATTTTAGGAGGTACTTGAATTAGAGGATTAGTGGAAATAATCTGCATGGAAGCACCACGTGTGGTCCCATGATCCTACAAAACCTGGGAGACAGCAATTAACTTAGGGTCTTGCCCAAGAGCATGGGCAGAGAGCACAGCTGGGTCTGTATAAGAAACAAAAGAAAATTTACCACCCAGTTCTGTGCCTAACTACCATCCATCCATGGAAAACTGTAGGCCTCTCCCATTTACCAAAATAAGGTTCTGTTAGAACCCTACCATGTCCCCTGCACTCTACACATGCTATCCAAAATGAGAGTTATTAGGAGCCAAGGAGATTTAATACATAAATTTAAAAGCAGGGTATCAAGGAATGACTCTGCTGCCATTAAACATTAAAATAAAACCATGTTATTTGCAATAATAACAACTTCCACAAACAGCAGGGAGCAAACTGAATAGTGCTGGGAAACTTATCTTTGTGAAGAAAAGTATCTGTTGTCAAGAAGATGGAAAACAATTTGGGAAAGTGCATTCTAGTCAACACTTTGTTTGCATTATGTGCTGCTAGTGCAAATTAAGCACCATATAAAGTTTACCTAAGGTTGTTAAAGGTTTGTTTGCCGCCAAGAAATTAGTTTCTTAACACTAACCATTTCTGACAAATCAAGGAAATCTAGCATGTAAGAACAGCAAGCAATTTGCTTACTGAAAAAATGTACCATCCTCTATATTTAGAGATTTACCTACAGTTTTGTTCCAGATCTACTTTTAAAGACACAGAATTTTGCAGATCTGACCTTATTCCAGATGACTCTGGAGAACTAGGAAGCACATCGCAGAGACTACGTGCTTAGAAAGCAGAAAAACTCAAAGTGTGGAAAGCAGAATTTCTGTGGGGCTTTCACAAGAGATTGCCTCGTGTTATCCTGCACCTGGTGTAAGCCCAGAGACTCCACCTACACTCAGAGATGAACCTCTCCCTGAACCTCTCCCTGCAGTACTCAGAATATTTCTTAGTTTTCACAGAGTCATTAAATGAATGCCAGTAACAACAATACCAATAATGTTCTGCTAATAGGTCTTCACACAATTTGAAGGGACAGCAGAGGGCATATGTGGTCTTACTACCAAGAAAGAGCTATTTGGGAGAGCAAGTCTTCAGACGTAGAAACTTTAGCATCTTCTGTAATAACAAGAATTGGAAGAAAAGAGCTGTTCTTGTCTGCTTAATTATAACTTGCAACAATGGTAGGGCTCACTGTGAAGATGCTGTTAGAAACTGCACAGCCTAACCAGCTCCATGAATCCAACAAGAAGTCAAAAGCAATATAATTCGAATTCTTGTAATTCTGAGATAATTTAGGGGCACTTTATCTTAGCTAATGTGTCCCATGCTCAGGCAGGGCCTTTGCCTGAGCTCCCAGATAATGGAGATGGATGAGAGCCCCTGCACCCACTGGAGATCAACCCTGTTCAAGGCTCCTGCTACAGAATTTGGCCCAAAAATCAGGGATTTTAAGCTTTCCATTGGTTCTGGTATGTTCAGAGAGAGGCTGTAGCATCCCTGTGTTGTGTCCCATTTCCAGATGCCATCATTTAGACCTGCAAAATTCTTCCAGCGCAGGTGCTTTGCTGAGATGAGGACTTCATACAAAGGAAAGAGAGAGACCTGGCAGGCCTGAGTGGGGGAAAGTATTTAGAAATTATAGAGCATGCTAATTTGTTTTTTTCTTTCTGATTCCTATGGCACTTCCCATCAGGAAGTGCTGGAGTACCTTCAGGGTCCAATGTACAAATGGAAGTAGCAGCAGCTTTGAGAGCAGGTTTAAAATGCAGTCTGTATTTATCCATCTCTCCAGGAGGATGTGCAGGTGCTGCCGAGCACCACGTTGCTATGGCTACTCCTGGAGCACTACCTGAGCCCACTGTGTGCCAAAATCTGCCCAGGAGGAGTCTGTGAGAACGGCAGTCAGCACAGTTAATGCAAGGCAGAGCTTCCCTGAGCCACCAACCACAGCAAACACACTTTGGGCAGGTGATGCTTTGGGATTTGCATCTCTTGGGAGGAAAAAAAAAAAAAAAACCAGCTGCAAGATTTGATTCACTTTTACTCCAGTTCAGTTTCAGGCAGTTACAAAGAGCTAGACCCAGGATGAATGCAGCATGCCAGGCTGGGGGAGACAACAATCATGGGCCAGGAGGATCATTAACAACACTGCTCAGGTGCACAGCTCCTTGCATGAGCATTTTCTACTACTCACATTCTTTTTTTAACTTCCGTGTTTTTCACCATGCCCTGCCTGATCAGTTTTGCTTTCAGCTGCCTACAGGCATTCAAAAATGAAAACAACAGTTATGAATCTGAAACCTGCAATGCCAGAATTCAGACTGAAAACACTATTTTCAGGATACGAAAATTACATTTCCAATTGTCAGATTGGCAGGACACATGTGCACAAATATTCACAGAATCATAAATGGGTTGGAAGAGACCTGAGAGATCATCTCATTCCACACCCTCCACAGGCAGGGACACCTCCCACTATTCTCAGGTTGCTCCAAGCCCCATCCAGCCTGGCCTTGGACGCTGCCAGGGATTCAGGGGCAGCCACAGCTTCTCTGGGCACCCTGTGCCAGGGCCTTACCACACTCACAGGGGAGAATTTCTTCCTAACAGCTAACCTAATCCTACTCTCTTTCAAATTGAAGCCACTCAAATGATAAAAATTATTTAAAAATCAGTAACGCTTGTTAAAAGGTGATATGCAGATAAAACCATTACATAAAGCAGTTACTGAAAAATGAACATATGCAAGTAAATAAAATGGGAAAGCTGTAGATTGTGCCATGACTCTGCCTTGTCTTTACTCTAGTCAAGAAATTACCAAGGTGTTGAGAAAATGTTGTCATTGCTGCTATTTTTGTGGGCAAGTGAAGAAATTATTATCCTGATCCAAACTTTTGACCAGAAATTCCAAACTACCATTCACAAACAAATGTTCACAAAGACAACCTTCTCCTGAGAGGAGTGGGAACTTCTCTGGTCTCCTGTAGATACAAACACATGGCAAGAGCTCACACGTTTCAGAACAGAGTCACCTGACATTATCCAAGTACATTCCTGCCTCCCTTTCCTACCTAATTCCCACAATGGTTGTCTGACATGTGTCATGAGTCCATTGAACTGCCCTCTCTAAAACATATTATTCTATCTGGTGTTACATACTGCTTGTATTTTATTAGTTATTTGTTTGATGGAATAAAAATACTCATTATAATGTAGAAAGCTGTTACAGTGTTTGTGTTGTGCTTGGTTACATCACAGCAAGCAGGACTTAAAAGATAAGAGGCTTTCAGTGCATTATTGTTCTGAAGATTAGTTCCATTGTTGTTATGATTTCTGTTACATTTATCCCTAGAAGCCCCACCAAGATTGTACTAGGCAGTTTTGAAATCCACAATATGAGATTTGTAGCAGACTTTTTTTCCCTTTTTGCTAGCACACAAAGCAAAGGCAGACAGGCAACTTAGACACAGAAACTAATGTAGCTTCCCCAAGAAATGATCTCTGTAGGGATAAAATCACATCTCCTGGCTCACCTGAAGTCCTCATCCACTAAACTGTGGATGTCTGCTCCTGCTTTGTATCTTGTATTACTTCTAGTAACTTCTCCACAGAAGACACTTATTGGGCCTTTCAGGTTACATCAAATAGCATGGAAGGTATGGATCTGTACCACTGAAAGAAACATCAGTGAAACAACTTTGATGGCTTATTTGGCCATCAAAGGGTGCAGAAATTTTTAGAGAGGCTCCAGTGCAGTCACTGGAGAAGGAATGAAGAGAAATAAATCTGCGTGAGAATTCATGTGTCTCTCTGCAAATCTGTGTTTCAGTGCTGTGTGGTTCATTCCTGTTTCCAAGTACAAATCAAGTTCTCAGTACAACCCAAAATGTTGGGGGCAAACTTTAGTGCTCCCCTGCCCACCAACAGGCTTGGGGATGATTTGAATGAAGATGTTTTGGCAATATTAACAAGGTGATATTCACCTAAGCAATAATCTGCTTTCAGAATTTAGTGAACTTTACTGGAGGTCAGTGGGATACAGGTTCCCCACTCACAGGAACATCAGTTCCTGAGGAACTCTCATCTGCCTGTGTCCAAAATTCTCAGCTCTAAAAAGACAGCAATACCTTTGCACTTTGCTGTAAAGCAAGTAACAGAGCACAAAAGTATTATCTAAGTGCAAGCCTGACCCAGAAAATCAGAGGCAGTTTTCAAACAGATGCATCTGTCTCCAGTGAGTCCATGTGCCTGTGCACAAGGGTGTGAGTGTTTCAACAACTATCTTGGTGCATTTTTATGGATGGTAAAGTACAATTTCAACTGGATTCTTATTCAACATTTAAAAAAACAATATATGAGGTATTTTTGGATGGCTTAAAAACATACTCTTCACTTGGTGTGCAAGTATTACTATTAACCCTGTGAAAACTGCTCAGAATAGAAAGATAGGTTAGGGGTAGAACCTCACAGAACAGGACAATATTTTTCCTCAAGGATGAATCAGACTTTAAATTTGTTATTGAAAATTAAAGGAGCATGTGGAAAAGATTAGAATAATTACATTCTTTGTCATCAAAGAACATAAGTGAGGTTGCTGCTCTCCTGAAGTGAGAACAAGCTCAAAAGCATATTACAGAAAAGAATGGGATTTCCACAAGATTTTGTGGGTGGCCAGACACCTCTTCCCCTGAACACTGACCTGGAACACCTGCAGAACACTCTGGGAAAATCCCCCAACAGTCTCTTGTGCTAAGGAACAGCTGCCCTGGAGAAGGATGTGAGGGTCAGGCAGGAGAGTTCCCTCGACTCCTGCTCAGGTTGTGGCTAACCCAGCTCATGCTAAAGGCTGATGTAAGCTGGGAGCAGCACCATCCCATCAAGGCCAGGCAGGACAGGTGGCCAGAAAGGGCCACTCTGCAGTCACCATCACCTGGGAATTGCAGCTGCTACCTTTTGTCTGGCATTTTTCACAGAACCCACTAACTTCTGGAAATGGCAAAGTCCAAACCTCCAAGCTGGAAGGTATAAAACTTCAGTTTATCCTAAAAGTTCTTGAAGCAGATCCAAGAGCAGCTGGACTGCCGACACTTTTGTGTTTCCTGATGGGATACAGGGGATGCTCACACCGTGATGGAGCAGGAAGAACAAGCACTCTCACTACTGAAGAGGGAACTAATTCTTTTCTTTGTTCATAGGTGATAATATTAAGAGTCAGGGGTTCTAAGTTAGGAAATCATAGGACTTGAATGGTGGCTGAGGAATAAATGCAACAAAAGGCGATTGAGCCCTTGTTTGTCATCTTTGTTCAATAATGAGCTCATGAAATAAAGTTTAAATCACAGATTGCACTGTCCTGTAAATATGAGAGATCTGAAAGAACCTTGACAGTCAGTGCAAAAGATCAGAATGCAAAAATTTTCTGTTCTTCAACTCTTTCCCTTCATGGCTGTGGCTTTTTGGAGCCAGAAAGGATGGGACAGCTTTGCTGTGGATGGTCAGTGTCCTCCTCTGCTGGTTTTCCCTGCACCGCACATGGAAAGTTCCTCCTCCTGTTACAGCAGCCTCTTTGTGTTTAGTATTTATAGCAGTCTCCTTCTGCTTAATTCACAGCATGGATCCCAGATGGTTGAACAGCCAGAACCCTGCTTTGCTGGATGGTCACAACCAAAAACACACAAGAAGATCCAATTGCTTGTGTACTGAAAGAGGTGGTTGTTGGTCCTCTCCAAAAATCAGCACAGGAAGTGCCTCTCCAGCTATGTTCTTTTCCCACTGAGTCTCTCTTTTCCCAAGAGTGCTGTTAATCTGATTTCCCATACATTATAGTGATGCAGAATTAGGATGGAACATATATTTTCACGTACCCATCGTTTAACATCCAGTAAAAAAAAAAAGCTCAGAAGTATTTATTAAAATGACTCATACATTTTATAAAATATCTGTATCAATTAATTGCTAATAAGTAGTTCAAAGCTGACTCAAAGCTGAATTAATAATTTAACACTCATAACTTATTCAATTAATTCAGTCTCTCTGCTTTTTTTCTGGAATGACTTCTCAGGAGTAATCTTCTCTTTGTGTCCAGGCAAGGATCTTCAAGTCTGTCATTTCAAATTAAGATCTTTCCCTCTCTTGAAATGTTATTACTTCACAAGATTGATCTCATACAATTTATTGCAACTATTTCACAGTAAAAATTCAGGTGCTGTTGAGAATCATGATGAGAGAAATATATGTGTTTTTTCATCAGAGTTGAGAGTCATTCTTTTCATTCTAAGAAATGTTAAAAAACCCCTCTCAAACTCTGCATTTTTTAGGGACAGGGAGGGCAGAGAGAACAGGTTATTATACTGACTACTGGAATTTGGGAACCTATCACAGCTTTCCCTCTCTGGCACAAAGAATTGACTGAGGCAGCATCACACTGGAAAAAGCAGGCGCCTGTGAGATTACTGCATTTGCAAAAAGATGCACACAGCATTTTAGACACCACAGTGATTTGTTTTTTTCCTTTCTCACTGCAGGGGAATAATGACACAATCAAAAATACACTGAAATCACTGAAAGCCTTTGAATCCTTTCAGCTGAATTCAGAGGACTGAGATGCCAATAAATAGAATTGCTTGGCAAACATTGACACTTTAAGGACAGACACTATATAAATGTTGAGTACTCTGCGTATACCCAGCTTCACACTGAAGAATTAAATATGTTTGTTTTTTTTTCTTTAGCTGGTTCTCAGTAGAGCATCAGTGGCGAGAAAACAAATTAAAAAAATGGAGAAAGAGGCGGGGAAGTAACAAAAACAGTGACCTTTATGTAATGCACCCAAAGGACACCATGACAAGATCCACTGATGAGCAATCTGTGACCCCTGTGGCTTCAATCCAGGCTGAAGCCTCACTGATCACAAATAAAGCTTGGAGATACAAAAACACAGACCTTGCTTCCAAATGGAAAGAAAATAGCAGCCATCATTGCTGGTTCTTAGAGCCTGCCTTGTATTCATTTCTCCCCAGTGAAGATGGTTGATCAGCAAAATGCTTTCTCTGCTTCTCTAGAGCTTTAACTTTTGTATAATACCACTAACTTTGGAGAGAAGAGACTGTGCTTTGATGCTGTCTCTGTTAATTATTTTCATGAAATCTAAATTAACACTTTGTTCATTAAATATTTCTAGAGATGAGCTTGAGCATGGAATTTGAAGGTAATTTTCTTTGAAGTTCAGGACAAAATGCATCCAAGCTTTTTTATTACACTGCCTGGGATACAGGACTGAAAATCAACTGGTAGCAGACAGTGGAACTGTAAAGGAAATTATTTTGTATTTCAGAACCTCTGTTTCAACATATGAAACTAAAACCAATGACAGCAGTACCTTCCTTTGTGATGAAATTTGGTAACTCAAGTTTGGAACCTGGAAATTTTTAAGTGTCATTCCCAGATCCACTGTGAGAGTGCTCCTGTCTGGCATTTTGGGTTTGGCCCATTTATAATTGCTTAATTTTGAAATATTTACTGACTAACAGTAAATATTCAGCTCTTCAGGTAATTAGGATGATGAGCAACACAGTCATATCTACTGGTACAGGAATTATAAACTTCACAGCATAAAGATAATTTGTACTATTTTAAAAATAAATATATAATTCACAAGCTATAGAACAAAGCATAAAGGATATTACCTGCCTTGCCTAAGTGTATTTCAGCTACAAAAAATCAAAGAAAAATAGGAATTGTTCAGAAACCTGGGAAGCTGGCACTTACCACTCCAGCTGCTTACTAGAGCAGGAAAGAATTCCCTCCAGCCTTGCAGGGAGCAGGAGTTACCAGTTACTGCATTGCAGCTCTAGTCCTCGAGCACTGCACAGCTCCTGAAAGCCAGCACAGGAAACACAGGCCAGGCAAGAGGCTGCACTCAGACCTAGCCACATCTACCTGGGCATGTGGGGAGATAGAAAACCCCTTTTCAGAGCTGCAACTTCCTTCCATTCATCCTTCTCCCTGACAGGGAAAGAGAGTTGGGCAGCGCTTGTGAGATCCAAGCAGGTCTCACTCACAGTTTGGAGCTCTCTGAGCAGCACTGCTTTCTCCTGGAGGATCAGTCAAGCCCAGAACCACTAAGAAAACATGATCAGGTTATGTTGTGGGATGATTTATGTTTATACACATCTGGTGGGTGGGTATGTTCACATACAAAATCTGTGTGGTTGATCAAATGTGCCGGTGATGGGTTATAAAACGTAACCGCTGATTGCAGCAACTCTGAAAAGAAACTTTGCAGCTCTTTAAAATTAACTCAAGTCCCACTACAGCAAAGTGGCTAATTATTTCTATGTCATTAAACAGGGGTTTTGTCAGCATGCAGAGACCTGAATTCCCCAGTAAACACAGACTGATTTCAGTGCAAAATGGGCACCACAATCTCTCTGATGTACCAGAGAACAGGAAGGTATTTACAACCTAAACAGACAGCAAACTGAGAAGGAGAGGGGACAGCAGGCTTCATTATATCTTAATTCATTAATAAAACTTTAAAAAAAATGCCCAAAACAAACTGGAAGGCAAAGGGGAGCTTGGGTTTGGAAATGCCCAGCTGGAGCACTGTGCTGTGCCTGCAAGGCAGAAAGGGAAGACGTTAAGAAGCACAGTGTGGATCAGGGATGACCACATTGCTTTCCTTTTCCTTCCATTGTTTTCCAGAGGAACGCAGGGGAAGCTGGAAGATTAGGGGTGAAGGCAGCCAGGAGGAGGGATAGAGAACCCTGGAGCACTGGTCAGGTCAGGGCCTGATGGACAGGACTGCAGAAGGGCTAAAGGACAGCCACTGAGTGGACAGGCTGTTGTGGTGAAGAGGGGTTGAACCTTTCAGGACAGAATGGAGGGGAAAAAGGAAAGACAAAGCAGTTGACTCTTTATTCCCTGGTACATGAAGGGTTAAAAAAATAAAGAGAAGAGGGATGAACTTTAGGAAAACTCCAGTGGTTTGGATTCTGTTCAAGGCTTGGATCAACCCATCCCAACTTGAAAAAACAGGACAATGGTGTCCACTTGGCTCAGCTGCAGGCTCTATGGATTTTTATTACCAATGGCTGGAGTTCAAGACAAGTGAATTGTAAATAAGGAGAAATGAAACACAATAAAATAGTCTCCAGAGATTTACCTAGAAAACATCTGGAGTTTTGGCACTAACATATAGAAATCTGTACCAATGGGAATGCAACATATTTCTGTGAAGTGCAGTAAGAAATAGCGCAGATAAATGAGAAGTTAAGGCCTCATATATATCACAATATTTCAGTTCCTTTCGGTTGTGTGAGTTTCCAATACTCTGAAGTCCTGCCAAATATTTCATTGTTACCTTATTAGATATTCTTGGTTTACTACCTTTTGCTTTGTAAAGCACTGATTTAGTGTCAGTCAATTTAATTTTTAAAAACACAACCAGATGTCCTGTTCATTTAGCATATGAGAAAACCACATCGGAAACATGTGTTTTTATGCATTTCAACACAGACACCAAGATTTCTTTCTCTTGCTAAAACAGTCTCACTCCTGTCCCCCTTTTATCTTGGACATCAAATGCCACATTGGCATGCAACACTATTCTGATTTTTGCAAGCTTTCCTTAGTGCTTGTATTTAGCCAAAAGATCTTTAATTTGGGGTTTGTCTCCTGGATTCCCACAGAGCTTTTAATTTCTTTTACAATGGTGACATCATTGTTTGCATTCTGGACTGACCTGGCCCACTCTCTTTGGTGGCAGGGGAAGCACTTGAGGCCAGGGGCCCTTGCAGAGCTGGAGGCAGCCAAGCATAAGGGAATGCTCCAGACCTACACACATTGTTTAGGGAAAAGGGTTTCAGCACTGTCAGCACAAGGACCTCGGGAGAAAAGGTTAAGGAACCTCCCAAATTTCAGTCTGCATGGTGCTCAGCTCAGCAGGGACATGCAGCTCCTCCCAGTCAATGTTTAACTGGCTCCATTCTCCTTTTGCCCAGGATGTTCAATATCATCCTGTTCAAATTTAAGAGTGGAAAATGAGCCACTCTGCACCCAATGCAGAGAAAGTGTAAATAAAATTATCTCCACACTGCTGCAACTTAGAAACCCATTGCTTCCCAATGTTATTTTTCAAAGACTAACACACATCTGTGATTAGCAACTCCTCTGGAATGGCAGTGAGTTTGGAGGTTACTCCAAGTTGAGAGCTGCTTTTGTTTGTGGTTGTGCTCTTTCTGTGGCCATCTGGGAGATTATTTCAATGATTCGCAGCCCTGCACTTTTATTGCCTTCCAAAAGAGTAATTCTGCATTTGGCTGAACCTGTAAGCTTTCTTTCTAAATAATTTGATCAAGAGCAACTAAGCCTGGATGCTGCCTATTGTGTCAGCACCACAGGACGGATGAGTCTTTCTGTAGATGTTTACAGTAACCAGAACCAAGTTAGGAACACAAAAACACCAAGGTGAACACAGACCCTCACCCCGCCTGATGTTAGCACTGAGGCGTCTCTATGCCCCTCTCTTATTTTAGAGCTCTGTTTCTACTGTCTGCAAAGACAATAGTCTCAAGAAGATTCCCCCCAAGCTGAGGGGGAGCCCAGCACCATTTATGCCCAGTGCCCAAACTCTGGGCTTACCTAACACAAGGGCAGTCATTTCTGGGAATCACACCATGACTGAAAACTAAAATGCTCCTCCAAAATCTGGCTTCAATGACTACAAACCCAAAATTCCATCTGAATCAATAGTCCAGATGTTCCCAGGCCCAAGCCCAGCTAGGAAGGAAGCCAGGACTTGAAGTCTGGCTTGATACTCATACCAATCCTCTGATTGGTACAAGCACGAGCCCTGCCCTCACAAAAGTGAGCTCAGACAAATCTCAGATGTTGCTGAGCAAACCTGCAGGAGACCCTCTGTATCACTGTGCAGCCCCAGAGCTCTCCATGAGCTTAAATTTTCTCCCACAAAGTTAATCATATTTTTCCTCTTCCATTATTAACACTTCTAGCACAGGACCAGGTGTATGGTTTCAAACTGAAGAAGAGTAGATTTGGGTCAGATATTAGGAACAAATTCTTCTCTGTGAGGGTGCTGAGGCCCTGGCAGAGGTTGCCCAGAGGAGCTGTAGCTGCCTTATGCTTGCAAGTCTCCAAGGCCAGACTGGATGGAGCTCTGAACAACCTGGGAAAGTGGAAGGTATCCCTGCCCATGGCAGGGGGTTGGAATGAGGTGATCTTTAAGTTCTCTTTCAACCAAAGCCATTCTATGATTCTATGATTTCCTCCCAAGTTCTTCATAAATCACAGGCTGTGGCAGTGGCAGCCACTGTATAAACCTTGAGCTGTTGGACTGGCACAAAACAGCCAGGGAGGTTCAGGCCTCTCTCATGGCTCATCTTCCCCTACAAGCCCCGCTCTAACACACTAAGGATGTTGGTTAAAAATGAACAGCAAGAATAGGTTGCTCCCCTTGTTCATGCCCTGGATGCTGCAGTCACTATGTCCAAAATGAGCCAGGAGAAGTGGCTGGGATGACAGCCAAAGGGTACTGCCATCCTGCCCAAAACTGAATGCAATGCTGGATGATCAGCCTCTATCCCAGCTTTTGTGCTGCACCACATGTGGAGGCAAGGCATGTGGAGAACTGGGGCCTGCTGTGGAAGCTGGAGACTCTAGGAGGGCAGAAGAACTTGACACTGGCACACTGCTGCCTGACCAACAGCGTCACTAACAGCCCAGGACAAAAGTTGTTTGCACGACAGTCAGTTACCGCCAATTCCCCACAGATTCCAGAGCCTGCTGTACCCCTGCACTGGTGCAAAGGGGTCTGGCCAGAAGTCCATCAGCTGCAGTTACAGAAACAGAAGCAGAAACCTGAATCTCACGTTCAACCACTTAAATAATCATGGACTCTTTGATTCTGTAATTATGGGACAGAGCCATCACTTTCTTCCCATTTTCCAACCACCAGTTAACCAGAGACTCTCATCTGCATCATAATAAAAACCCCTTTCTCTTAGTGATCATGCAAAAATGAGAACGTAGACAATGTAATCATGTTAGAAACAGTATTCAATTAATAGTTAGCTAAAAATTATTCAAATGGTGATTCAGGGAATGAATAATAAACGGGAAATGGACCAATTAAGCAAATGGACAGGCTAACGGCTGCAGTGCAACAAAGTGAGCCCAATGACAATTTAATAAATTAATAGAAAGCTTCTAGGCAGGCTGACACATAAGGAGCAAGGGAAATTGGGAGGTATGGATAATTGACATTCTGAAATCAGAATACAGCTCTATCAGGAGACAAAAGGAGGGCTTTGAGCAAGCAGAGCCTATGGAAATCAGACATCACCCTTTGACACTTCACAGAGCTCCACAGGGATGTTTCAATCGCATCGCTCTGACCACTGTATCAAGAGATGCTCGCTTCAAATACATGCAAGAAGTTTCTGGTATGAAAAAAGACACATTCAAAATCTGAATAAGAACAGAAGCTGTCCAGAGGAACTGACAGAAATTAACACAGTTTAGAAAATGAGCATTTTGCTTTAAGAAAAGAAGCATGGGCTAGCTGGGGACTAGCTGCATGGCTGAAACAGCTGGCCTTGTACTCTCAGCAGCCCTAGAATACATGCTTAGTGCAAAAATACAAAAATAACATTGTATCTATGAGTTAGTTACCAAGTTATGCCTGTGCACTCCAACATGTCAGCCTTAAGTCAGTCTTGTAAAGGAACATACAGAATTTCCACACCAGGCTACCATTCCTTATGACTTCCCATTAAGAATCTCATTTTGGTGTTTGATCTCAGCCAGATTTTCTTTGTCACCTCTTGAGGAAGCAATCCAATGTTTCACCCCCAGGCCAAAGTTATAAGCATCTGGAAATGGTTGAAAGACAATATTAATTTTGCTTGAAAAATACCTTTGCTAAATGAAGCCTTTATAAGCGATAGAAACACAAAAGTGTAAAGGAACAACAGCAGGGTGTATGCCGTCATCCCTTTTCCCCAGGGGTTAGAAATCCCTCTTTTTCTGTCCCTCAGTTTTTCCATTTGCTCAGCTCCGTTGGCATTGCAGCTACTTGAACACAGCCATCCCCCTTAAACTTCCCTCCACCAAAAAGCATTACATTATATGAAACAATAACTACAAACATATTTTTTTCACTGCAATAGAGTGCCCTGAGCTGCTGGAGCACCATGACAGAGGACTATAATCCCCTCTTGTTTAGAGAGGAGAGGAAGGAAAGGACCTGCTCCAGGTTCCAAGCAGCAGCAAGGGAAAGTTCATAGGTGGCAGCACAAAACTTCCAAATCAGCAAAAAACCTTGCAAAACCAGCAAAACAAGAAAGTCAGTTCCTCTCATATCATGGTTTCTTCAGCCTGCATATTACCTTTGAATAACAGAGGTCCTATTCATTGTGCTGGAGCAAAGCAGCCTTTGCAGAAAGTAGTCCTTGCAGTAATACAGAGCAGTGCAGCGTTTTGTGGCTTGGAACACCAGTTGGTTTACTTATAATATGCTTATGTAGCCATAAATTCTCATCAGGAATTATCCCGAAATTGCAGTGTATTTTCCAGGGTCATCATGTTACATGAAATGTTCAGCCCTTCCTGGGGCAGGATAATATGTAAGAAACACAGATATGCCTCAAAGCAAAACAATTAAAGGAGGCTTTTTGCTGGCTCCCAGGATTCTTGGTGTCGTCGGATTTTAGCACACACTGACTTTTAATACCTCATTTTATTTCTAAGAATATTTTAAAAGGTCTTTGAACGCTTTCCAGAGGCCGTTTATCGCTTTTTATGTTATGTTTAAGATTCAACCCTACTAAAACATGAGCATTATTTTTTAACTTTAAGAACAATGTACCAGTGACACACATGGAGATTTGGACTGGCAAGTTGAGGACTACATGTGGGAGTGCACAGAAGTATTTCAGTGCTGAGCCACACAGCTTTCACTGTCTGCCTTGGGCTTTCCAGAAACCAAAAGTTTTCCTGAAGAGCCTCTTACCCTGCAATTTTACCAGGCACAAAGAGCAGATCAGACCTTTGCGGGTGCTGTTCTGCTGCAGAATTTTCTACTTTTTTCAGCACTGCAGTGTCAAGATCATAAACTCTACTTTCAGTTCCTGCCATTTACTTGATAATACATGTAATTTAATGGTACATCATCATAATTGTTTTTAAGTGGAATAAATTTTCCAGGGGGGTTCAAGTTATGGTCCAAGAGATGGAAATTCCAGCTAAGACAGACATGCATAATGCAGGGTTTGTTACCAGTGTAAAATTTTGCCCTTTTATAAGCAAGGTTATGAGCACTTGGTGTGAACCAGGGCCTGTCATGAAGAGTGGGAAAAGCCTGAAATTCAGCCTACAATCATGGCAGATCAGGGGAAGTCAAAGGGCTCAAACCCACAGATAGAAACCAGTCACTTCTTCTGGTCCTAAAATCTGAACAGCCACTTCAAAAAGAGGTCTTCTCACAGCTGCTCAGCATCCCTAACTTCGTACATGCCTCAAAAAGGAAAGGGATGCAAAAACCCCCAAACAGTGGGAAATGGCTTAGCTGTGCTGTTCCTACTTATTAATTTCAAGTGGTAATAGAAAACAAGCCTGCAGAGCATCCTACTCACAACTCAAACCAAAGGAATCCAAATGCAGCCCAGTGTTGAAGGCTTTCACAAAAATTTAGTTTGCCATGAAAAGGGGGATGTCACCTACCCATATAACACAGGAACAAATGTTTTTCCTGCCCTGTGTGTTTAAAGCTGCAAAATACATAAGCACACGTACACACACAAATACTAGTCCACAAGAAACAGCTCAGAACTTTAGTTTCAGTTTCCATTTCTAGACAAGAATCAGGTAAGGATCTGTTCTCAGTCTGAACTATCACATCCTTCTGGTTTTTACTCCCAAGCTGGATACTGGATGCCAAAGACAGCAAGAGCAGAATTAAGATTAATGCAATCAGACTCAGAAATCTTTTCATGAACGCTCTTTGCAGAAGAATGAAATATGCTGCTACCCCTCTATCAACAAGGAACACATGAAAAACAAGCAAAATGAAGTTGAACCTCTAATACAATTGGTAGAGATGCTGATGTCCATGGACTTCTGCAATAAGGTTTGATAGTTATGGCCTCAGAAAGTCAGGCCATCACCTTCACAGAACCCAATAAAATAAAATTCTGGCAGAGGTAAATACATCTCAAGGAGATATTATGAGAAAATGAGCGGGAATACCTGGGAGCTACAGTCAAAGAGAAGTTGCTGAAGATTCAAACCAGACCCAAATCTTTATTTTATATATATCTGTTTTATTTCACATCATCTCCACAATCTGTTATATAAAAATGTGCTCATGATGTACACAAAGCACTGCATGCTCCAAAACTTCTTTCCTTTTCCCAAACTTATAATAGACATGTTTTTGTGTCACTCTATTTACAATTCTGAGTAAGTAGATGCGCTCAGACAGTACCCATCTGAGCTGAAAACTACCTAAGCCTTTCCAAAAAAGGCTTCTAAATTTTGCTAGCTAAAACTCAATCTATTTTAAGTCTTCTACTTAGGATTGGCATTCATCCTCCCTCTGCAGATCTGGATTTTTTTGCATCACAGTTTTACTGTGAGCAGACAGATTAGTTTACCAGCAGTACCTGACTGGTGTGAAAACATAACATGGACTGGAATATTTTTGGGAAGAGAAAAAAGGTTTTCTTTTCTCATTTCTGTACTTCATTTAAGGCATTCTTTCTTTTTATCCATTTCCTAAGAACAACAAACACTGCAACTATGATATGTTTTTATGTTTCATGATATGATCTTGAATTAATGTGCTGGAAGCAGCAACGGATCTATTGCAGCCCTCAAACTCCCATCTACTTTCCTTTCCTGGAATCATACATCTGGGAGCAGAGATCATCATCAAAAACTTGGAAAGTCCCAATATATGATAAGGAAAAATTATGGAAGTGGTTCTAAGAAGTGTCAGATGCACATCTTTGTCCAAAATTTTCCTCTGTATCTGCTTCAGCGGGGAATTCTGGGAACACCCTTCCTCCTCAGGGGCTGCAGGGGCACAGTTTCACCCCAGGCTCTGCAAAACAGCAGCAGGTACTGCAGGGCCCTCACCAGTGACAAGAGCATCACACGAGGAAGGGATGGGCACCCATCCCTTCTGCTGCTTCATTTCTTCCACTCCTTTAGGCACCTGTCCTGCTGTGTCCTCCCTGCTGCTGGAGCAGCATCACCGTGGCTACACTTCCTCAGCAGGTCCTTGAGTCAAAAATAGAATAGTTCCACATGGCATCTGATGCCTTTCTTGATGTTGCTGTGCTCAGGACTTCTCCCAAGCTGGGGTTCTAAAGCAGGTGTTCCTTGCAACACTGATGATCCTGGCAGGTCCCCTCCAGCTCAGCTCGTTCTGTGATCCTGTGATTAATTAGCATTTGAGGGAGCCTCTTGCCAGCAGGTTCTCTGCAGCCACAGGCTATTTTCCACAGGAATATATGTGGGCTGTAAAGTATCTTGCTGCACTCAGGAGCAAGCTGGAGTCCAGCACTGTAAGTATTTAATTACTCTCAATGGTTTTGCAGCCTGGGGCAGGCTTGTGGCTAGCTACACTGGTGTGGGAGGCGCTAAGAATCCGTGGGATATTGCATTTAAATGTTAAGCAGTCCTTCCCTAAGTTTTAAAATAGGTACATCTAACAAAGCATTCCAGGCACTTCAAACTACATCCCCAGAACTGCAAACACACCCACACCCACAGGATGCTCACTTTGAGTCTTTATCAGAATAAACCTAAAGTAAATCATATTTTATTACATGACAAGTCACACAGTAATAGCAAAATGTGTCAAATCCTCTCAGTTGTTTCCCATAACCATTTACATATATATTACACACATACAGATATAAATGCATGTATAAACACCCACACATGCAAATTTCACTTCATTGTTGCTCTTTGAGCAAGTACAGTTGCACATGAGTAAACCCTAACTCAAATACAAGAATAAACTTCTATGACAGTTTCTTGGGAAGTTCAGAATTATTTTTTTCCATAGCTCTTCTCTACAAGGCATAAACACGGTAAAAAAAGAGCTAGTCTTGGCCAGACAAGCAACTCCCTTTGCCAGACTCTGTTTAACCTTTTCTATTCATCCAGCAGGGTCCTCCTTTCTCCAGGATCATTGCAACAGAAACTATTTCAAGTACACCCACTCAAATAGTTTGCAAAGTCCTCACAGTTGTCTGTGAAGGTGCTAATACTGAAGGCAAATAGATTTTATTTTTTTTTCCTCTCTGAAATGGACTTAAAGAGTCACTTACTCTGTCTCAACTGGAAAAAAAAAAGAAAGATCACAGCAGGAATAGGCAGAGAGAAGGAAAAAAATAAGAGAGGCCACTTTTTAAAAATCTAATTCTTGGACCAGGCAATCAGGGTGGACACAGGGCTGCACCTCTGCTTGGCAAGCTCTGCATTGACACTGAACATGAATAAACCACACCTCATTTTACGTGCATAATTTTTTTATTTCAGGGGGCTGGTTTTGGTTTTTTAAATTATTTTTCCTTTCAGATTCTTTCCAAGAATGCTGCAAGCCCACAAAACGACTTTTCAATCACTTTTTTGTGCTCTCCTCACTGAGGGTAACAGGCTTGTGGAAAAGGCTGCTGACAACTGTTGTATTGCTGAGCCAAACCTATTTATGCCAAGATAGATTTGTTCATTTCTTCTCCCCCTCCTTCTTCTCCCAATATTCTCCTCTCTCAGACTTTTAATAAGGCAGAAAAGCAATGATGCAAATGAACAGAGCCTCGGTATGACCATATGTGCATCACCCCCAGTTGCTGGATCCTGCAGAACAGCAGTTAATTTTGTGTGTCGTATTTTATGTCACACTTATTAGCCTGAAGTGCAGTAATGCACGTTTCCATTCACAAGAGAACCTCTCCTGAATAACAAGGCCATGAATGGGTAATAATAAAAGTATTTTCCATGTGCCAGGGACCATGCTAATTAGCAGACTTGGAAATCTCTGTCAAACACTATAAAATGTTACCCTGTTTATATAAATGTTTAATAATGGAAATGATAAACTGAGTGGGGATGGCTTGGGGAAAAAAGTCATTTGAGCAGTTTTCTCAGAATGAGTGAGGAAACAAAAAAAAGAGGTTTTCAAGTCAACGTTCAATCTGGCTGACGCATTTGAGTAAAGGCTTGTCCCAGTCTACAGTTTAGCACACTCTAACAGGTACAGCAGAAACACTGTGAGCTTGGTCTCTTTGGGGGCACAGACCCTATTTCCCAGAGGGATCAGCAGCCCCCACACTGCAGCAGGGAGACAGCAGGCTCCAAAAGTGCATTTTCAGCCTCAGTGCTGCTGATGGACAGAGGACACCCCTCACCTCCCCAGGCATTGCTCTGAAACAAGAGCAGCAAATCAGGGAATTAGGAGCAGGACACAACAGCAGCAAAGCCTGCACTGACAAAGCTTCCAGAATCTCAGGTGTGGCTTTATGGTTTGCCTTTTTTTAAACACTGGCAGTTAAACACATGTTTTGATTTAAAAATATGATGAATGCAAGTATTTTGACAAATGAAACTAAAATACATTTAATTCCAGACAAACGAACTGCAGTGCTCATAAATGACGTTAAGCCAAGGATAAGGTGGTAGGAAGATCCTACTCCCCAATCCTAAAGGCACTTTTCAGAAATACACCATTACTTCACCTCTTTCAAGTGGCACATCTGGGATGACCTCAGCAGCAGAGCTCCACTGACTGCAGCTCTGCTGAGCACCAGGTAGAAGTGATCTTGCCCCAGGCAGGGCTTTTTCATTATTGAACAATTTTTAGACTGTAATATTTAACATGTAAAACTTCTTTACTTGAAATTCCAAAGTCAAAATAAGAGTTTTGGACTAAACCAAAAGCAACTACATAATTCTTATGTACACACACATTAAATTCATAACTCTCTGCTTTGGGGGAATGTCTAAGTTCTAAACATAAATGAAAGACAGCAGGCTTTCCTCTGGTATAATTTCCACTTTTAAAGCCCAACCTAATGCTGTGGACATGGATGTAGCAGAAAGCAAAGCATCTTGTATCTCCCCGTGATCCCAAAAGGCTCCCTGGCCAGCCAGCAGGTTGTGCCAGCATTCCTCTGCTACAGGGATGAGGAGCTGCAGCTCCTTGGAGAACTTCCCCACAAATCACTGAGTATTTTTGCTAAATGCAGACCCAGCAAGGCCTGTCCCCACACTAGGTACAGGAGAGGGGTGTTACACAGTGGAGCACAGCTTCCAGGATCCCAAGGATGCTCTGAGAATTTGCTTTTTTTAAACACTGACGGCAGATACAAAATGCAGCTGGATCTGTCCTCAGGAAAGCTGAGACCAGAGAGCTTGCCCCATCACCTCCTATCCCTGGGAACAGATCCCAGCATGGGGAACAGCACGGGGGCTGCAGCCTTGGAAAGGAATAAGGAAATGAGTTACAGCAGCAAAGACCCCACCACATCCCAAACCCTGCTCGTCACTGTGGCTCAGAAACCCCGTTTCCTTGAGAGACATGGGAAAGGTTATGGTGGAGAATTAGAGATCCCTCTTGATCCATTTCCCTGTGCTTTTTAAAAGCTGAATCTTGCCCAGGTTTTACTGAGCCCTGGTCTATGGCTTACAAACCACAGTCCATGTGGGAGGTGATGTGGTAGCTTGGTGACCTGTTCACATCCTCACCTCCTACCATAAACTGAAAGAAATGTATAAATAGAATTATCTGAAGGACAAACTCAGGAGGCTCCCCCAGGGCTAGGAACCAACATTTAACTCTCCTGGAGTGCTCATATGCAGCACTATTAGGGCCAGCTGAATCCCAGAACTAATGATAGATTATGTTTGTGCTTTCCTCCAAAGCAGGCAAAGCATTGGAAAATGGAAATCTGAATCTTGACTGTCTTACTGCAGTCAGCAAAGTGAGCTCTGGCACAGAATTGACAGGAAACGGGGTATTAGCTGGGGGAAAATAAATGGAAGAAATGTCCTTCAGCTTGGCCCCCTTTCAGGGGAACTGTAGGTTCTTTGCTTTGGTCCCCAGGTGAGCTTTAAACCTCCTGCTTGTGGTTGCTTCTTTAGGCTCAGCATAGCTCAGCATCTCTGAGTTGCTACACAGCCAAATGGAAGAAAATTTTGGTATTTTTCCTTCCAGTGCACCACAGTGTCCATGTCCCTGACTCAGGATCTGCATCTTTTGTTCAAACACCTATTAAAACTAATTTTGGGAACATTTTATTTTTGTCTCTTCAGGATAAAGTCATCAAATAAATATAAAATGAGCAAATATTACCACACAGCTAGAGTACTTTTCCTTCATCTTGCCCAATGGGTTCCTTGGACCATTAGAATGTGGATTCTATTAATTCCATATAATTTTTTCCCCTCTATTTTTCTTTATTTCACAGTGTCCTATGAAAGATGCTAACCTCATGATTTCCATTCTTCACTGCCTACCTCAAGCACAGAATTGCTGCCTACAGATTTCAAGACTCTGTCTCTTACTGAGTCGTGGTCCACCACAAAATTGTTCACATTTTCATTTATTTTTATCACTGAGAACTGTTTATTATTTCCCTGATTCCCATCATACAGAGACCAGAAAGGACTCACTTGTTCTGGCAATAAAAGTGGCTCTTGAAGTGATCCCAGAGCATAATAATACACTGGTGGGTTTAGTACCTCTTTTTAAAGCCAGACCTAAATTTTAAGTCATAACTCATCTGTCAGCTTCTTTAAGACATCCCAGGGATAAAGAGAACAGTTTAGCCTTACAATACAATAGACTTGAGGAGACTGGATCTGTAAATCTGAAGGAGGAAAAGAGAATAGAAGAAAAGTATCCAACCCCAGTATTGTGTGGTGAAGATATCCCATGGAGATATGTAAAAACTGAAGCATACAATTAATAATACTTTTCAAAGATGTGCCAAGATATACTTAATGACCATTTTTAAAGTACTTGGAAACCCTCAGAATGTAAATGAGCCTAAATGCAAGACAGCAAATGGAGCACAACAAAGTCCTGATGACAGGAACGGAAGAGTATGAGCCTCTAAGAAATACAAAGGAAAATATTACAAAAAACCAAAGTTGGATAAATCTTTAGTCCAGGCACTCTAACCTACACTGTCCAGATGCATTATATTATGAAACTCTCTTCAGAGAGTCTGTTTTTACTGTGTTTCTAGTCCCTTTCTCCCATGTCTTAAAAGCATGTAGCTGTGTGCTCTGTGTTATCAGATCTGCTCTATTAGCAATTAAATCTGCCTGCACACCCCTTGGACAGGAAATCACTCGCAGGGGTGCAGCGTGTGCTGGCAGCCAGAGGCAGCAGAGCTGGAAGTACAGTTGGATCCTTGTCACCTCAGCTCATCCACGGAATGTGACAGAGCGAAAACCGCCGGCTATGGACGGTCCCAAGGGAGGATGGGGCCTCCTCGAGGTACCACAGAACAAATAATTAACAAACAGCAACCCCAAAGGCCCTGGGTTTTTTCCCCAGTAGGCCAAGAGCTGCTTCACAGGCTGAGTTTGTTGCCTTTCCTGCTCAATGAACAGCCTGGGCACTGGAATAACCTCGGGGTGTCCTGCTTTCCACAGCCCATCAGGCAGTGTCCTGGTGTTCCCGCTGCTCCCATGGCCTCGGTTGTGCCAGTGGATGATGGAGCTTTGAGGGAGCACCCCAGTCTCAGGCAAAGCTGGGGACTCACACAGTGACCAGAGCAGCTCCAGGCTCACAAAATTGCTCTGGGACAAGGGTAAGACAAGAAATGACACTGACAGAACTCTGCTTCTGAAAACCACTCCCTCCCTTCCCCAAGGGGAAGAAAAGCCATGTGTTGACAACTGGCCCGAAGCTTTCCTCACAGCCCGAAGCTGCTCATGGCAGAAGAAAGCCCGAAGCTTTCTTCTGCCACGAGCTGCAGACAAAAAGGGCTGGAAAAATGACCATAGAGGCTGGGGCAAAACTCAGCAAGGTACAAAGAAGGTGAAGATCTCTGAGCAACCCAAGGCAGTCACAAGAGAAGATTCCTGATTAGTTTATAGAGCTCTGTTATGACTACAAAAGGCCATACCCTTCTAAAAAGAGACTGTAATTAGCTCAGAAGCTGACAAGTACCAGAGATAAGTGTGAAAAGAAAGCTCTTTACTGAGAAAGGCAAGATTCATAACTCACACTCTGTGCAGGTAGTTGGCTCCTCTGCTAGAATTCAGCCCATGAAGTCCATTTCCTGCCAATCTCAATTGTGCTGCTGCCCCTCGAGAAGTGCCAGCTGGAAGCTGAGACAGAGCTTTGCAGATAACATTACTTGGTTGCTACCAAACTCCAGTTGCTGTTTTATATATTTACTCACTTAATTCAAGGTTAAACCAGCTAACTCCAGGACAAAAATCCTGCACCAAGTGCTTCCCACATGTGAGACTGACAGCAGCTAAGTGCACGGATGGAAAGACAATCAGTCTTCATTTTAACACTGCTCTAGTGGATGACAGCCACAGCTGTTCTGGGCAAGACAGACTGTGCAGAGCACAGAATGCAGCCCACTGCTGGGAGAGACAGACCTGAACCAGAGCTCCACAGAACCTGTTTTTTTCTTCTCTTTCTGGGGGTGGGAGATCATCACCAAAAACTCAGATCGGCGCCTGGGCTTCAGATCAGGTTCAGTGAGATGCATACTAACTTTTGTAAAATCTTATTTTCAGTCTGGAAAGAGCAGGGAGAATTTCACAAGATCAGTTTGTCTCAGTATTTTTTCTTTTTTCCAATTTTAGCAGACCACATGAGTACAAACATATGAAGGTTCAGCAAAATCAAAACTGAATCCATGTCTTAAACCTGGCTGCGTGTTGCTACTGAATTTTAACATTGCCCAGTCTCATCTCCCAGCTCAAGTCCCTACCCTTAAATGCTTTGCTTTTTTCTAAAGGCCACAGTTATTCACTTAACTGTGGAGGGGCTGGTAGGGAAATGGGAGAAAAAAATCCAAGCTTTTGCAGTTTATCAAAAAGATGATTTACATCTAGTTTGTACTATTAAAAATCTGGAGTAAATCCATTTAAATCAAAGGAGAAGCACCAGGACAAGCTGCCAAAAGGAGTTATCAGATGGAAGATAAATTCAAGTTCCCTTAATTCGATGTCATCTTTATGTTTTCCTTTAAGACAAATTCTAGCTATTAAAATTCCATTAATTCTGAATTACTTAGAGGGCTAGGAAGAAACCTTCAGGTGTCCTAATGTGGCATTACTGACGCACAAAGAAATACTAATTCTAATCTCTTTTAGCTAATGTGAGCCAGGTAAAAATGCTCTTCTGATTGAACTCTCCTCCCTGAAAACTCTGGCTCGGACATGGGCCATCGGAAAGGCCTTGCCGAGGAATTATTTACAGGGAATCACCAGGATTATTTTAAGGGATTTCCACAGTGGATATGGAGAGCAGCTTAGTTTCCACTGTGTTGGTGGTCTCTGTGAAATTCCTTCACAAAACTCCTCCTTCCTTTGGGATGTGCAAAAATTCATGGGTGAGATCAGCAGCAATCAATGAAGGGTGGCAAAGACAGACCAAGACTCACTTCAAGAGATTGCAAATCCATCTCTAGATTCAGAAAAGATTGAGCTGCTAGTTCCTGTTCAAGCATAAACTGGGAAATTTAATCAGAGTCCTTCCATAATATTTATTTTTTTCTGTGAGGTACACAAACAAAACGGGATACAATGAAGTCAGCACATGTGATTTAGAAGGGAAGCCTTGCAGGCTGGGAATTTGGGTTGTGAGGCAACAGGTCACACAAACTGAGCTATCCCTGAACCACCCTGGATTTACAGGACACCAATGCTGAAGAACAGATATGCATTTTTTTGCTTTTACGTGCAAGTGTGTGCAACACAGGTCAGGCTAGAAAAGAATAAAGGCTACTGTTTTGTGGGTAAGAAAAAGTAAAAAGCAGAATGAGGAAAGACAAGACTCAAGTTAAATTTTTAATAAGGAGCATTTAGAAGCATCTTCTGAAGAGCCAGTGAATCTTTAATGCAAAAATTGCTTTGAAAAGGCAATTATCCCAAAAAGAAATTACTCTGCTCTGCAGAGGGACAAAATTTAATAATTAAAGTGCACACAGAGAGATTTTACTGCTATTTTAAGTACTTTCCTAGTTCAACTATGAAGACTCAATTGTTGCCTCCCTTATGTAAGGCCAGCAGGCAGATCAAGCTAAACCTCCTGTAAACCAGGCTGTTGTAGAAATGTGACTGCCTTTGGCAATCACAGATAGAAGCAGATTCTCTGGGCAGGAGAGGGGGATTGTTTTAGAGAGAATGATGTCAAGAAGTAACTTTAAAAAACGCTCCGGTAATCTTCAGGATGCAGGCATTAGTGTGATGTAAACCCCAGCTGTCTCACATTTCCTGATCTCAGGGCTTCACCTGCCATCTTTCAAGGGGCAGAAGACCCTGCCACACGTGGTAATAGCAGCATGATGGTATCTAGGAAGAGACACTCCATTTGCAATCTCAAAAACAGCAATGGAAGAACCAAGAATCCAAGACAGTGACTCTCTCCTTCGCTTAGTGCTTCCACATCACTCTCCTGAAGCTGTTAATAGATTATAAACATGTCCCTTTTATGTCCTCTCCCTTATTGAATGACCTGGGGTAGGATGCCATGGTAACATGCTGGAAAAGGAGCTGACATTCATGCATGACAGAAGGACCCAGTGCAAGTCCTCCTGACTCACCCAAGAGCACTGCTACACAGGCAGGAGGTGCAAAACAAGCACCCACCGAACAAATCAATGTCAAATATCACAGGGCTTTCCTGACACAGTCACGTTTCTGCTTGTTCCCTCTGCTCCTCTCACTCTGCCTCACCTGCCAGAGCCAAACCTAAAACCAAATCTCAGCAGAGGTTTGTGACTGGTGTGGAAAGCACTGAATGTATCTCAAATGGGACATTTTCAACCTAGCACCTCCCTGAAACAAAAACGAGGGTGCAGAGGTAATGCTGAATATTAACTACTGCAAAGCGCCTCTAGGGCAGCAGAGGCTTCCAGACAGCACTAGGGAGTGTCTGGCCCCTCAGAATATGGAGGAAAGAGGCTGAATTTATATGTCTGTCCACCTAAACAAGGCCAGAAAGACTCCACAGCTGAGGATCTACCATTTTCTCTTCGGGCACAGGAGTTAAAAAAAACTAATAGCAAAGACATATAATAACTAAACTCTTTCCCTTCTCTGACTTGCAGGATACATTATGCTTCCAAAATTACAGTAGAAATAGGTTCAATCATATGCTCCAATCCTTTTTAAAGCAATAATAAAAAAGGTGATATGATCTTGAAAATATATACACAGTTGACCAAACTGAAAAATACTGCTCACATGCCCAGGCTTCATTCCTTTCCCTTCTCCTTCCCCTTTCCTTGTCTTTACTTACAAGCTCTACACAAATATCCATTCAATGCTGAAAATTCAAGAGGCTTTTCACTTATTCAGAAAAGAAGGTTTGTTTTTTAGAGAGTGTATTTGTGGTGATTTATTTTATTCTTGACAGTTTTGGGTTTTTTTCCCCACAGATGTTCAGGAAAAGGTTGCTGAGCATGACCATGGCTGTCCATTCAAAGATTGGTGTCCATGTGAGATTTAACCAGCAGCAGTGAGCACTCTAGGATTTTTTCTGAGACATTCATAAGGTTAGTTGGAGCTCTCAGGCTGCACCAGAATTCTGCTGTCCTGTCCAAACCTGCTTATGGAACTTAAAATCTTATGTTTATTTGAAATACAATTCAGTGCTTTCAGAAACCAAGGTAACTTTGCTTGTTCTCTCATCTCCTCAGCACAGTTCCAGTTGAGTGGAAAGGGCTGAGGAGAAGGAAAATATGTTTATTTTTAGCTGCATGTGACTGAGATAGTACTGCAGGAGAAATCAGAAAGACACAGCAGAGGAACATATCAGGGAGTCATGTCTCCTCAATTTGGTGATTAAATCTAAGCAAAAAGAGTTTTCCCCCATCAAAGGAAGTGTAGAAGAAGAGGAGGATTAGGAAAAAGAGCAAGACTGTCTGGAACCACAAGCAGCTGATTTCCACTCCCTGAGGAAGAAGAAGGAGAGGGTCTGAGGTGATGTAGTGGCTGTCAGTGCAAGAGGGAGAGGAGAGGGTGCTGCTAAAACACACTGTGGTTGCCATATCCAAGGCATCTTGTTTCCCTGACATCTCATTCTCAAATGGAAACCATCAAAAATATTGGAAAACAAATATTGGCAACAAATGCAGAATAAATCAGGAACTGAAAGCAAACACTGAAGAAAAGCTTTAAGTGGGAGAAAGAAAAATACTTAAGAGCACAAGAGATCACCAGTATTAACAAAAGACAGCAGCAATCATGTAGTTTCACACCACTTTCTCCACAACGATTTTAGTTAAATTGAGTAGAATTTTGCTCTAGTCTGTGCTTTGAACTAATTTCAATCTTGCCAAATATTTGCATCTTGTTTATTGAAGCAATCCACAGCCCCAAACCAGGGAAAAGCTGAGCAGATCAGGATTTAAAAGGAAAGGTGTGTACATGGGGCTAGACAGCACCTGGAGGAGTAGACTCACTGAAATTCTCTGCAAAAGGGAAGAGCAAAGGTGAGCTGATATTGTTTTGGACAATAGGTATAACCCAAGATGCACTGGAGCCAGTAGTAGAACCTCCTGCTCTTTAGAGCAGGATCAGAATTTCTCTTTTTTGTTTTCAATATTGAGGGAGGTTTTTTCCCCACATATTGACATGGTGTTTCCTTCCCCTTAAGGGTGAGTTGTTACAGGCCCTAACCTTCATTTTAGGCCAATATATAGCAAAGCAGCACTCTCAGAGCAATGATAGCAATGGCAAGAGAAAAAAACCTCCCTGACAGCAGCTGGGCAGGGTCTGGGAGACTCACAGCCATGGAAACAGCTCCTCTCTACAGGCAGCCCTGGCAGGGCTTGAGCCACACCGAGCTGCATCGGGCTTTGTGCAAATCCCTGGCAGTACTGACCAAAAAGGACACCCAGCACCCAGATTCAGGTTCTGTCTCTGTCCCTGCTCCCTCTGAAAGCCAGATCAGCTGCTACCTCTCAGAGGTGGAGTTAAGCCTGAGCTGTGCCTTCAGGAGAGCCACAAGCCAGCTCAGCCTCACCACCACAGAGAGCTGCCAGGCTCCAGGAGATTTCCCAAGGAAAAGAGTGGCCAGGGGTGGCCTTCAGGCACCCCAGATTTCTCCATTTCCTCCAGCCAGGAGGAACAATCAGGACGTGCCACTGTTTCTCCTCCCATCCTGCACCTCAAGGCCCCTCTCAAGAGGGAAATCCCGCTCGTCACACCCGGAGCACACCTGTGCAAAGCACTGAGAGTGCAGGGAGGTGCCTGGGGTCCACAGCTCCTGCAGATGTCTGGAGAAGGGGAAATGCTCCCATCCTCCCAGGGACAAACCCACAGAGCACTCCAATTAAATGTAAGTTGTTAGATTACTCCCATAGCTGGCCCTGCATTCTTCCCCCTTCAGCTCTCTGGGTATTGTTTAGCAGCCGTCAGATAATTAAGCATAAAGGCTAAGATAACATAATATGAATAACAGCTAATGAAACGCTGTGCAATTATTTCTAAATGTGTTATCTGTCTTCCCTCTCTCACATGGTAACCGTGATTGCCTCTCACAGAAATCTCCAAGCAGGTGACAATACACCAGAAGTGCATACTCTTAATTTCCATCTCTCCTTCTCTCACCCAAAAACCTCTCAATCCACCTCTCATTCCCTCTGTCAGAGGGGATTTCTACCTGTGTCTCCACACAGAGCCCACTCCCCACGAGACCAGCCCCTTTTTGCTCCTCTCTCACTTTCATTCCACACCTGCCCTGTACCACTGTGTGGGGCTGACCAAATTTTGCTTAGGAAATCCCTGTGAGAAAGGAATTGGAGAAAAGATTAGGAAGCAGGAGCTGCTACTCTCACCTCATAATCTGTGGACATGCAGAAGAAGCAAAGCTGGCTCAAGGGTTTATGGGAAGCAGCACAATTTGCTGCCTTAAGGATGAGGATGATCACGGGAGCCCATGGTCTCGCACCTTTGTTTCCAGCCTTTCCCTTCAAGAAAGCAGCAGCTCCAAAAAAAAAGAAAACTCTGTGAGTAAAATTATCCCCTTTGCTGAAGCACCTGCACTCTTGTGCAAAGGCAACAGTCCCTCCCCTGAAAAGAAGCTGTGATTTATAGCTGCACTCCTGAATTTCTCACTGAATTTAATTTGAGCTCAGTGTGATAAAATCCTTGCCCACCGAGACAACAATGTAATTTACAAAACATAACTCTGGTGTTTATTTATAACAGCTTCAAAAATGTTTCACCCAGAGCTTTGTGGCTTGTCTGGCCAAGTGACGACTTGACCAGCTGGAAAAGGAATTATCAGGAAGCTCAATATAAAACCACCTTCCTGATCTGCTTAAGGTATTCAAATCAATTACTGATAGGACTAAAGTTTGGACAGGTGACATGGGAGCCACTAGCACAAGAAAGTAATCTCCAACCTGTCTGGAGGCACAGAGGTCAGGAAACACCCAGGAGAGGGTGATGTCCAGTGCCAGTTCAGTGGAAAGGCTGTGCTGTAAAAAAAAGCAGGGACAGCACTGGGGGATGCTGTGCTCAACACTCCCGAAAAGCATGAGATGTTGCAGGTACAATCCTAGCAAAAGAAAGTCATAGATCAGGGCAGAATATTTTTAACTGAGCTTGTAAGTTAGATTTGTGGGGCTTTTATTCTTAGGTGGTGCCCTTTTTTTTTTTTTTTTTCCCAGAACTTACTACTCTCTAGAAGGCAAAAGAAGTGGGAAGTGTAGTAAGAGTGGTGGGTGAATGACAGGAGGCAGACAGAACTGACAAATTTTTGCTAGCATCCTTGGAAACACAAGAGAGACTGACTGGAAAAGCAGTTGAATTTAAATGAGAGGATATGTTGTAAGCTGACAGCTCTAAAACAGAGTAGGAAGCATATCTAGAACTCCATATGAGGCAGTAGGGTTTAATTCTGTAGTATCCACTTTATTGGACTCTGCTGGATCCCAAGGCCCCACATGATCTACAGTTTATGTGGAGCTGTTAGATCCATCTTTATAAAGAGTTACCACCTGGTCTCCAGTCAATTGCCTGCAGTAAATTAAAATATTGACAAAGGCTTCACTAGCTCTTGTTTCCTAGTACTTGATTGTACGTCAGGAAGGCATTTCTATTCCTCTAAACTGAATTTAGAACTGCTTGGATAATAAAGCTTACATCTGAGCAAAGGGCCCTCACTGGGTGCAAGAGGATTCCACGGCCCACATCATCCAAATGAGAGGTATATCATTTAATATGTAATATGTAACAAAATGTTACATATGTTTCATATGTAATATGAAACAAAAGAGGACCCACATGTCTGTGGTGTTTTGCTACAAGACCCTGAGAAATGGTCATGGACAGATTTACAAGCTACCTAAAAACCAGCTCAATGTTCCCTCCAAAACCACTCACACAAGTGGAGAGAAAGTGGTGACTTGAGACACAGTCCAATGCAGCAAAGTTTTCCACAAGGAAAACCCATCCCAACCCCTTCCATGTGTGGAAAATGTCATATCTGTAAGCTGAATGGAAGAGTGGGACATTTGCTGTGAGGAAGGGAGTTACCTTGGATGGATCTCAGTCAGCTGGAAGACAACCTGACCAGAGGGAAGGAACTGGCTTGGAGAGCCATCAGAGGTAAATCCTTTTGGTTTACAGGAAGCACGAGCTCATTGGGTGGTGCAAAAAAGTAAACCATAAATAATAAACTAGGTCTGCTAGAGGAAGGCATTGAGAGTGATAAATGCTCTCAGGATCCCTGCAGCACTTGATGCCTTGGTCCTGCTGCTCTGTGCCAGAGCAAAGAATGAAACTGTATTTTTCCAGGCTAACCTGTTACCTCTAGAGCGCATTTGAAAAAAAGAATTGCCATTCATTAAAAATGTTGTATCTTAACACTCAGTTTTCAATGTAAAGCAAAATACAGAAAGTTACAATGTCAATACATTTCAAGCAATCAGAAAAAAGCCAGCCTTCCTAGGCCACCATATCAGCATTATCAGCATCTCCTGCAATCCTCCTGGCTCTCCACCACCCAGCTCCCAAAGGCAAATCCTGGTCACACCTGGGATGCAAAGCATGCTAAGGATATACATTTAGAAGCTTCAAAGGAAAATGAAAGAAGTCCTAAGATGAAATAGAAACCCTGAAGAATGGATAATACCTGCATAAAAAAGCTGATACTTCACTGACTAGATAATTGGTTCCATTAAAAGATAAATATCCCTCTCTCCTAATGACATTACTGTTGATATTACTTCATTGATAACACCCAGCTTAACACAACCCTTTTTACGACTGCAGAGTCATGTTCTGCTTTCCAAAAGAGCCTCTGCCTTGAAGAAAGATCAAAGAACCTTGTTTGTGCCCTGAGCTCTTCAGCCACCAGCCAGTGCTTTTCAGCATGGCCCCTAAGTGATAGCTAGCTACACCCCATCACAAAAAACCCCTAGAAAAATAGATTGCATCAGAAAGAATAAGCCTTCAAAAATGGGTACACACTTAAAGAGAATGGAAAGGCAAGAGTGTAAAATATTTATTTCCCCACTGCAATAACACTAGGCAGGAAAAATGGCTGAAAACCATTTCTTTATTTTATTTCCTAACTTCTCAAGTGATGTGAAAAATCACTCCACTTCAGAAAACAGTCCAAGATATGTGGGCCATGGAATATTTTGGGAGAAGAACCCAAGCAGACTAATGCGGCTATATGGAATTTTAAAGTCAGAGAAGAATACTTGTGATATAATGAATATATCAACTATTTTAAATACTGGGCAAATACTAACTCTGTTTTCATGAGATGTATTTTTGCTGCTATTATAAAAGGGGGATTACATTTTAGTAATATGATATTCCCTTTATAACTGTTATTGATCCTCCTTTTATCATAACTGAAAAATTATCTGTAATAAAAACCTATACTATCTGCCTCTTGTGCATTAAGAAAGCTTGTTCACCATCATAATTTGAATTGCACTCCTCCAGAAGATGCCTTTGTTGAGGGAGGTAAGCCAGCCCCAGGCAGGGAGCAGAACACACAATACATACACAGAATTGTTATATCCATATTCCCCAAGACTCAAAAACTCAAAACCCTGTGAGGAAAACAAGGCAGCACTCAGGGGCAGCATTTCATTCCAAAGGAGGCTGACAGTCACAAGGCTGTGTTATCATCTTAACTGACTCTCCCCCCAACAGAAAACTTCCATAAAGCTCACACTACACCCTGGATTGACAGCTGCTGGGATGATGGACAGGAAAGGAGAAAGTCTCGATTCCAGTGCTGCAAAACTGGGTGCCTTTGCTGCTTTGGATGTAAAAAAGCCCATAACAAAAGATATTCCCCTTAACCACACTCCAAAGTCTCCCCTGAACAATACAAATATTTCCTCTGCTTTTGCACAATGGCAAGAGGACTAAAATGTGAACTCAGTCTGTATTTTGTAAGGGTTTGCGCTTGTTTTCCTGAGGTGTTTTTTTCCCCTTTTTTAAAAATCCTTTATAAGCAAGCCTCCCAGCCTAATTCAGCCTTTATGTTTCCTGTCCTGAATTCATGCTTGACATGTTTCAAGATGAAGACATTAGCGCAGTGAGAGCAGAATGAGTGTGGGTACATTATCATCAAATAATAACTTGATCAGCACACAAGATAACCTAAAACCTAACTCGGCTCCAGCCAGACGCTTGTGCTGTACATTCTGTGCAAACATTCCAGTGCCTCTCCAACTGCTGAAGAATTGAATAACCACCAAAAAGGCACATTTGCTAAAAGCTGGTTTCAGAAGCATCCTACAGCTTCTGGTTGTTGCAGCACTCTGCTGCAGGTTGACCAGAAATCCAGTGTGCTCCAAGTTTGGATGTTTCTAAAATGATCTGGATGTTCTGAGACTCCCACCCAAGAAGCCCCACAGGCCATTCCCAGCCTCTGCATAATAAAAGCAATCCACCTGCTGCACAGCCATTTCCCCAGCTCCAGTGCAACACAGACACAGCTGTGACACTTTCCTGCCACAGCAGCCCTGTTTGGAGACAGTGTGGAGGCTGCCACACTCGCTGCAGTTATCCTGCCCATGAAACCCAGCAAAAAAAAGTTAGGCAGCAAAAAATTCCAGCAATTCTTTCCCTCCAGTTACAATAAACTTGCTTTCAATTTGTTGTCCATCCATTGCTAATTTCATTATCATTTCACACGTGTTAATGAGACACATGCTGGTCACATGGCCTCCCCTTTCCCTCTGGGGCCTAATGAATTATATATCATGAATAATTAAGGGTAGTTTGTTTTGGCATACAAATTCATTAGTGTTTTAATATAAAAATGCACAAAAGGGGAATTAATGTTTCATGACAACTAAAATGACCCTTTCTGCTAAAAATGTGGCCACATTGAGACCATTTACTTATGAGGGTTTTTCTAATTAAATCAGAATTTAAAGATCTCCAGACCACACCACCAAAGAGTAGCTGAATATTTAAAAAGTGATAGTGTACAGCTTTTGGCAGATTTTCTCCAGATCCCATAATGTTTACTGATGCTCTGGCATGACTGACATGAGTTCCTCCCCCTATGAGTGAAGAGATTTCTCCCCCTCCAACAATTCAGTATCAACATTTGAAGAGGAAGCTGTAGCTTTCATTTTGAATGCCACATCAAACAAGCTGATAGGGCTGTCATTTTTTATTTTTAAGCTGTAATTCAAGTGCAGACTTATATGGCTGTGGCAAGAATCTCTTTTCATGGCATCTAAGAAACCAGCTGGGCTTCTCAGATTTTTCAGAGGAAAATAGAAAAGTGAGAAGTCAACTGGAAAATCTGGGTGCAGACAATGACATTGCTTTTTTAACCTTTTCATGCCTAGTATGAGGATTTTTTAACACTCTAAGGCATGGCACCCTTTGCTGGAACACACCCTGGTAACACTGCCAGCATTCTGCCAGCCCAGCACACAATGATCAGCCCAAGTGCTTTGGATGTGAACAACCCCACAGCAAAGAGTGGCCAAAATTCAGTCTGATGTATGACAGGAAAATGAGGAAAATGAGAAAGACCCAGATGTTTTCCGTGGAAATCAGGTGTAAAACCTAAACCTTCCCCCCCCCCCCATATACTCTTGGAGTGGGACATCCATTCTGCAGCTTTGCTGGCCTTGAATTCTAGGTATTTTAGTATTTCCAGAGAAACATAGAACCAGTGGGAGTGCAAGGCACCTCAGAAGACCTGTAGTGAGGCCATTTGTTCCCAGCCCTTGCCAGTCACCTGGAAGTGCTGAAGTACTAAAGTGCTTCAGGACATGATTTTTTGAAAGCATGAGCAGAGACGAGTTTTTTGATACAGCTTTATGAAGACATTCACTGTTGGTCAGTTTTAAAAGAGCCCTCATAACTGCTCTCCACAAAATACAAGTGCCTTCATACTCTGCAGTAAGCAGATTAAATTTGAAAGTCTGGGTTCAAGTGTACAAGGCTTGTCCTTTGCTACCCCTGTAAAACATTACCTGGTTCTGACAGAATTCTGGCTGAACTGAGGCCTCGCTCAAGGAAGGTTCAGCACTTTCAGGCCAGCAGCTGGGTTTTCCCTGGGCTCCCTGGCTCCCTTTCCTGTGCCCATTTCCCCCCTGAGGCATTGGGACTGGTGCAGGATCATCCCTCTTGTGCTGTAGTGCCACTTGTACACAGCAAGGAGGCTGGAAGAAGTGGGATCCCCAGGATGAACAAAGCAAAAACTTGGGTGACAAGAGGGGCAATAGAGGGAGCAATTTAGGACAGTCAGAAAGCTCTGACTTCTTCAGCTGGGGATAAGATCTTTGGGCATGAAGGCTGGAAATGGGATCAAAGCACATTAGGGATACCTGCATCACCTTTTCTTTGTTATTGAGGAAGGAATAAGGGTGGGTGAAGCACTGAGTGCTCTAAACAAAGTCAATACACGTCCATCTCCCACTAGAATCCCCACAGAAGGATCCAGGTCCTGCCAGTAAATCTCATAGATCTAAAACAAAAATGATGTAACTATGTTATATCACCAAGCATGTCCTAACTTTGGCCAAGTATCTTAAAAGAAGCCACTCAGACTCCCTTTCGTGGACAATAGGGAAAAATCTGGCCTGATCCTAATCCAAATTCTTCTCTTTATAAATGGAGGGGAAAGAAAAGAAAAGGAAAATTCTGATTAATCAATCACTAAAGTCCCTTTGTCCAGTTGACTGTAAAGGAAAAGAGGATGAATAACTAAAATATAATTGGTCTAGATCAAGTGAGAAATATTTTACTACCAACCACTCTAGAACCACTCTGTACTTTCACTTTCTTTGTTTTATTATTTGATTTCCCATCAAAATCACAGCATAAAGTTTGAAAACATGTATTTAAATGATGGTATAATTTATTTAGAATCACACATTCCCTAGCTACTTGTATGGTAAACTGTGAACAGAAGAAATTAAATGAATACTGTTGGACATACTGAGGAAAACAAAAATTAAGTTGAAACACAGAAAAAGCATCAAAATGTTTAGAGAAAAATTCTGCTACTTAAAAGTAACAGAAAATAGATGATAATATTCTATCATCAAATCACATATTACTTACATGGTACAGAGGGACTCTGGAAATCAAGATGTTATTAGGATGTGCATAATAAATAGAAGAGACAACTTATAAAAAAAGACAACTATCACCTGAGGAAGTAAATGCAGTAAGTGAAAAAAGAATTGTCAGAAGCCTTTAATGGAATCTTTTACCTTCTGCAAGTCCTTGGATATAAACCCTGACCTCTCAGTAAGTGCAAAGGGGACAGAAAGAACAAGGCAGGCTAAAATAATCAATTGGTCAGAGAAGACTTTTAGACTTTTACATTTCTAATAATGGAAGGAAAAAGCCATCTACCAAATGGGGCTTGTGTCATGGAGGATGTGAATCCAGAAACAGAAATGTTCACTCTCAGTGTCCTCAGTGAGGACATTACATTGGTCCTGCACACGAAGCAGCTGTCAATGAGCCTGAGCTGATGTTCACATCTGCAGTGGAAAGCCACAGATGCCAACAGGAGACCAGGGACCCTGAACAGAAGACAAGTTCAAGGTCCAAGTAGCAGAGCAGAAATAGTAAAGCTAAAATTCCTCATCTATTGACAAGCTCATCCACAAGGTTTATTTAATTGATAAACACTTAAAACCTATGAAGTACATGCTAATGCACTGGGTTGTGAGTTAATGAACCGGGACATTCCTCTGGATAGACTCAGAACAAGTTGGCTGAGGCTCCTAAGCCACGATGGTCTTCTATGATTCCTGTGCCAGATGTCTGTACTGTCAGACCAGGTAATATTGCTGGTTTCCTTGGGCTTTTAAAAGCCTCATGTCTTTTGCATAGTGGCAATTTGTAATTTCTGATAATCAATCTTTTTCTTTCACATTTGTTTTTGTATAATTTTTTAGCTCTGTTTTGGCTCAACTACCTTGTGGCCTTACTTTACTCAGATTTTTTTCTCTAACAAAAATGCATAATTTTCAATAATGTACTTCTTTGTGCAGTTAGGGAGAGTGATGCTGTACTGCAATTTGTCTTTCAGACTTTGGTGTGGGTTTCTTTACATGCTCCTCTAAGCCTTCCCCTGCATGGATTTTAATTCAGCAAAGCTGAGAGCAGAGAGGCAGAATCCCCTTCCTCGACCTGCTTTTGGTGCAGCTTCCCTGAGTCCTTCAGAGCCCCTTCTGTATCCATGGATATAAAGCTGCTGTGGAGAGGGAGGAAAGGCAAAATGCTGCCCCATAACCTCAGAGATGTTACCTCCACCCTCACTCCTGTGCCAGATGTAGAAAATCTCCCAGGCATTCTTCTCAGCTCAGAGAGCACCAGTACCAGTCAGGAGACACTGCCAGATGTAGAAAGTTTTAAGGCCAACTGCTGGTGCTGGATATGCTCCTGCTCTAATCTCAATTTAAATTAGTAACTAGAGGCAACACACTGGGAGCTTTTCTAGTCTGCTTCCTCAAGAAGTAAATCAAATCCCAAATAAAATATTCAGCACTTGGAGGCTGAGCACAGAATGCTGTGAGTCTGAGCACAGCCCTTAGCGTGCACTGAGGAAGTTTTTTCCTAAGATACCAGAAATGTTGGCAGCTCACTTTGGTAACACATCCAGTTTTATTTGTTTTAGGATCTTTGCTCCTCTGGGGGCATGCAAAAGGATCTGGGTGCTCTAGGGAATTTCACCTCTACCTCTCTTTACCCTTGCACCTCTCTTCCTTTTATCTATTTCTACCCACTGCCCAGGGCTGACTTTGTTATTTGCTGTAGAAGCCACTGTCTGATCCATCCTCTCCTATCCTGGTGGCCAGAGCCACCCTTCCCACTACACCCAAACTGCTGATACTGTGACAGCTCCTAAGTCAACACTTCATCAGCCAGGAGCTTTTATCAGCAGGAGAGAAGAACCCCAGCACTGGCAGCAGTGACAGCCCTGGCCAGCAAAGATGTTTTTAGAATTATATTCTTGGCGTCTTGCGGGATCTTTAACAAAGCTGGCAGTGACTGCTGAAAACCTGCCAGGTAGATTTGCCCAGAAGAAGGAAATGCAGTGTGGTAGGGTGTGGTGATGAGGGGGAAAGAACATTACAGAGCATATTCCCATTTTCTCACACATATTTCTCACCCCTTAACACTTGGGAAGGGAGAGACATTACTCTGAGGGGTGTGTCCCATCCAAACAAACAAGACAGTGGGAACAGACCAAAGGGATTCACCAGCCCTGCAAAAACCATCTCTTTTCCAAGTCTGGCTTGACAGATCAATACAATACTTGGAGGTCACAAGCCCTTCCTGAACCAACACTCTGCTAAGCTTATAGAAAGAACAAAATGAATTGTGCAGAAATGAAGGTTCACAGAAAAGGTCTTGGTTTCATATCAAGATCTCCTGCCCACCAGCTGCACAGCTTCAGATACACATTTGTAATGCTTCATGCAAGTAATGCCAGAACACCTACAAAACTAAAGCTATGACAGCTAAAAACCACAAGCTCAGCTCCAGTAAAGACCAAAATCTAGAAGTGAACTCTAAAGTCCATCACCTACTTGCTGAAACTCAGTGATGCTGAGACAAAAATCTACTAGTCTTAAGAGGACATTCATATAACCATTAATTTCAGGTCCTGCTTTGTAAAATGTGAAGAACAACTGTATTCTCTCCTGGATACTGCAAAGTACAGTGTTTTAACATTTGTCAAGTACTTTCTGTCCTCATGCAGCAAGAAGTACTGCTTTGGGTACTGCATCTATTCTGCCAGTCAAAATAGTTGGCTGCCTCTGCCGGGGTGGTTGAATTTCTTTGGGGTAAGTAAAAGTAATCATGTAAATTAAAATGAAAAACCAAGCTAGAGACTTACTTCAGGTTGGAAAAGAAATACAATCTTTTCAAAAAGATCAAAACCATCTTTGTAAAAAATCCAACAAAACCAAACCAACAAAAGTGCCTTACAAACAAATAAAAAACCCCAGACCACTCCTGATACTGAAATATTTCCCCGAATTCCCTGGTTATATCTGGTAGATTTACAGAAATGCTTGGGAAAACAGCTGCTGTTAGTACTGTTGACTGGACAAGACAAAAGGATGAAGGGCTGAACCACAAACCAGCCCTTTTTGATGTGTTCTCCATACCAAGATGGCAGCAAAAAGTTTCCATAAAAGCATTGAAATTTTTCAATATTGATCACCACAGGGAAAACAAAGCTAAATCCAGAGATTGTTTCAGGTACAGAGTTAATTTCTTTAAATCCCATGACGTTTGTAGTACCTGGCTCAAACACAGGCTTTGGTGCTATACTCTCCCTCCATGTCTATCTCTAAAGACCTCTCATCCATGCAGAAAAACCAACCATGCCCAAGGAATCAGTTACAATAAGGTTCTCTCTGACACTGAGCCAGCAGAACTTTGTTCTGTGAAGGGAAAACTGTTCTATGGCTTTGCTTCTGGAAAATTCTGCCTCTTGTACCACTTGCTCTTCAAGCCAAGGGCAGTAACATGAATTGCAGCCATGGTTGTGCCTGTTCTGTAAAGTACTCCTGGTTTCTCAAATAGCAGAGACCAGGTCCAAAGGACAGAGCTATTTACAGAACATCTCCTGCAGCTCCTGGTAGGCATGGCCATGGATTTGAACCCAATTAGCTAGACTTGGACCCAATCAGCACAGCACACATCATCCACATTAGTCATCCTCTTTGCCTGTACTGTACCAAGGCAATTATGCTCAAAATCAGAGTTTGCTTACTCTGTTTCAAAACAGCCCCATCAGGGACCAGCCAAGCTTGTGTCATTGTTTCCAATCCAGGAGATGCCTGCATTTCATAGAGGGCATCAAGAGCATCAGCTGCAAGTGCTGCATCCCTGTGCCTGACCTGTCCTTTAATGTACCACATAAAAATAGGGACACTTAAGGATTTCACAAAGCCCTTCACAGAGGCCATGTTTACATATAAGACAAATATTTTGAATAATTTAGTTCACATCGCTGAGGATAAACTCATTGAAAGGGTCCAGGACCTGACTGTGCAGAGGCTGGGGAGGGTGCCTGCAGTGCCTACATGGAGGTGAGTGACTCCTGGCCTGGCTGGTGGCGTGTCAGCTCCCACTGCCACCTTGCAGAGCACACTTGGTCACTGGCCTCCATTGAGAGGAGCAAGGCAAAAGGACAGCTCTGTGAGAGAGAGAGGGAAAACACTCCACAAAAGAGGGTGGAATGGAGTAATTAGCTTCTTCCTCTGCAGCCTCCAGCATGCTGCCAAGCCTCGCTGCCGCACGACAGGCAGACAAAAGGCTTTTTCAGCTGTCACACGTTTCACAGCCTCAGCCAGGGACAGCAGCCACGTCCTCGTGCCTTTCTGGGATTTGCACACATGTGCTGCTCTGTCTGCAGGCCAAGGAAAAGCAGCCTTAGCCCTTACCAGACATACAGATACAAAAAGCTCGTTGCAGTGCTGCTGGCACTCAGTATATGGTTACCCTGATTTACTTCTGTTGAAACAGAAGCCAGAATTTTTTCCTGCTGAGACCCTCCGTGTAGAAACAAGGGGCAGTCTGTGTCCTGGAGACCTTAATTCAGTGCTAAAAATGACATTTTGTCCTCACCCTTTGCCATCATTTCTGGATGCTTGAATAGAAGGAAGCCAAGGCACTGATATCGTGCCTCACGTATTTAATTTCCTAGGACTAAGCAGTGAGTGTTGTTCATGCAACCTTAAAATGAAAGAATATTTCAGGAACAGACCATCCTTTTTTGTGTTTATTCTGCTCAGTAAAAAAAAACCAACAAAAAAAAAACCAACAAAAAACCAAACCAACAACATTTAGAAGGATTCACCCAGCAGCAAGATGGTCTTCCACCAGGACTACTGGAACACTGGAACATAAGTTTCTTTTCTGTCCATGTGCATGTTGGTGTTTCTCACAGACACTGATGGGAACTGTTGTTTTCAGCTGTGTGCAGAGGCAACAACGACAAATTGGCACAAAATTAACATGCCCTACCTCTGATTCTAATCCACATGAGGAGAATGACAAACCCCTGCTCCCTCTCCAAACACTGACTAGCTCCATGAGCCTGGCTTCATGTAACAGCGAGTTAAATGCCTGAGACCAATTGGGATATCAGACATTAGAGCAATAGAGGTTATTAATTGGATGATGTTTAAAATTCAGTGACTTGTTGTCAGGGTGTACCTCACAATACCAGTCAAGTTATAAAATTCAGACACAATTACATGCTAGCTGAATACATTTGCCTTATTTCACTATACTGTATATTAAACTTTCCCTTTCGTGTTTGAATAATAAATCTGAATAGAGCTTTTTATTGCATTCACACTTGGTTAATTGCTTTTAGTTATTTTATAGCATGTTAGAGGGAAAGAAGAAAAAAACAAAGGTTTTATTACAAAACTGTAAAACAAAACTAAATGTGAATGCCTGTTCTAGAGAGGTGATGAACATACTTCATGGTAACTTAGAGGTGACACTTTTTGTCACTGACATGTAATTACTGATATTATTGTTATTATATATCCAGAACATAGGATAAAGAATGGTTCCTCAGTTTTATTGGTTGCAGGTACAAGTGCCATGGGGAGGCTGACACAGCTACAGAAAGACCCTGTGACTTGCCCACAGATTTTTTTTTTTAAAAGGAGATACCCCAGGTAAAACTCTCCTGGTGGCAGAAAGACATCACAGAGCCTGAGCAGGGTGTCAGCCTCCCAGCAGCTCTGCAGAGCTGGAGTGGGTCTTACACAGCTCAGATGTGGCAGTAACTCCGAATTCTCACCTTCTAATTTCTGTTCCCAAAATGCCACACAAACAGTGCATGAGAAAAGATAGATTTAGGGGTTTTCACTCTTGCAAAACAGGGGTGAAGAACCTGCTCTTTGCTGAGTGTCAGACAGATCTTTCAAAGCCTTTTGGTGGAAAAAAACTCCAAACATTAGAACACCTCCTTTCCACCTTCCCCCAATAAAAGTTGTCACAGTAAAATGCAGCATGACGAAGGTATCAGCAGTAAAACATGACACTTAAAAACACAGAAGCCTTGCACAAACAAGAAACCAGAAAGAAGTTATATTCAATGATAAGGCTGGGGGAAAAGAGAACCTTAAAGAACCATTGAATAAAGACATAAAAGCTGATATAAACATTTCCAAGCTTACCAGAAATAAGGAATGTGAAAGGCAATCTAGAGAACCACTAGGTGAAGAAATAGAGAAAAATATGAAACTGGTACATTAGAAGCAATCCACAATCCCACAAGCCAGCTGAGTGTTCTGTCTGCAAGTGATCAGCATTTGGTAATGTGAAAAACAGGCTAAAAGAAGGAATAGTGCATTTCTTCTCATCTTCTGGCAAAGTGTGACTTCTTACTTAGATTCTCTAAGTAAACTTGCATCAGCACCTCCTAAAATTTACACACCTTTATCATATATCCTAGTCACCTTTTCTCCAACATGAGAGGAACAAGAATGAGGAAAAGTATGCAAGGTATGATGATGAAGCAACAGGGATTCTTCAAGTAAGAAAAATTTGCCTGTGGGCTGCTGGCAGAGAGGTCTAAACAGTCTCAGGTAGGATGGAGATAAACAAGAGATAATTAATCACTCACTGTCTCTTAGAATGCAAGAAGTAGGCAGCACTTAAAAAAAAGCACATACATGTTTCATAAGAAAAGAAATGCAGTGAATTTTCAAGCCATGCACAGACTGGAGAACTCACTGCCACAGGACATGCAGATATACAAGTGTAAACAAGTTCCAAAAAAACAGACTCACAAAAGAAAAGCCTGTCAGTGACTAATAACCATCAAAGGCTCCAATTCTCCAGAAAGTCCCAAAAGCCAGAAACAGCTAAAAGCAATGAATTTGTGCCCAGGGAGGTTTGTCTTTATATGCCCTGGGTTTACCTTTTTTATTCTAAGCAATTACAACTGATGCTGGGCAGGAGAGATCCTTGGCCTTTCCCAGATTCACACGGCAGTTAGACTGCGCCATTAAAACACACATTAATGAAATATCATGTTATGAAATCAACCTGTGGATTATAGCTAGGTCTCAGGCTCTGGTGCCTACATTCCAACTTTCACGCACCTATAAACATTAAAACACCAAACAGTGCACTTGAATTTGCAAAATGCAGATTCGTCACCATTTCAATACCACATTCTCTGACAAAAGTAATTGATTTGCTCATCAGCCCATCATATTTTTTTCAAGTCCAGTAAAAACTATCATTCCATTGTTCCAAACAAGCCCTAAGCCCAGTATACAGCTCTCAGATGCTAATTAGTATAACTGCAGGGCAGATCAGCACAATATGACCAAATAAATAAATTTTTCTCAACACATAAAAGAAAACCCCCCACAACCCTGTAATCATTGGTTCTCCAGAATCACAGCTGTACAGTGTTAATACTGTACTCATGATCTTAATAGAAAATAATCCCTTGAAAATTAATTACCACTAGACATTAATAAGCACTTTGTTAATTAAGCCAGTAAGCCAATTAGACCCAAGGTGAACTCGAGGGCAATCAACTCTATAAACAGTGCAAGCTAAGACTTAGAAGTACACTCTAATTTTGAAAAGCCTGTTTTTGGGGACTGGATAGCTTGTGGGATTGCTCATTACAGAACAAAGCAACTGCCCAAATGCAGCCCAGGTCAGGAGCAGCCAAGAGCCATCATCACCCAGCAGCTTATCTGTATCCTCAGAGCAGCTGGTCTAGACCTCATTTGAGACCTTACCAACTCGTAATTAATAGCTTCTCTAAGCAAACCAAATGAGAAACCCAGCAAAAAGCAATTCAGAAGTGCCTCCTGGGAAAGAGCCTAAGCTGTAAGGCAGGGCAGGGTGTAGAGAGCTGCAATTTGCAGCTGACTCTCTTTGACTATGGGTAAGCATCAAGGAGCTATGCCTGCCCCTTCTGCTAGGCTTTCACAGACCATGGGACAATCACAAAACCTGCACAGAAATGGCTCAAGCCTTTCTGAGGAAATGCAAATACTGAGCACCTCTTCCACCTCCAGAAGTCAGCACTACATGGCCTTTCTTATTCACTGCCCAGGAGCAAAGACAGCACAGACAGGGGTGCAGACACCTCAGAAACCTTCACTTCTGCCTTTCCTTTACAGCTGAGAGGAGCAGATCCATTTCTGGCTTCCCATTCCTGAGGAGAAACCCATGTTTCTCACACACTGCAAACAGGAAAGCTGTTAGGGGAGCACCTTGCTAAAATCCCTCCTCCGTGGGCACAGCTGAAGATGTCCCCAGGGCAGTGGTCACTGCCCCAAACCTGCCAGAATTCAAGCAGCATTGGCTGGTGTGGCTCCTGGGGCTCTGCCAACAAGGGAGTTGGACTTATGAATCCCTGTAGGTTCCTTCCAGCTCAGGATATTCTACCATTCCATGATTTTCTCCTCCTCCAATCCTCCTGTTCTGTGGGGTTTTGTTGCCTCTTCACAGGTCTCAGCAAGCCAAATACTTCAAGTCAAAAGCATCCAACTTCCCCCTCTTGTCTGCTTAAGTGAGAGGAGTTTGTCCATACAGTGAATTTGGCACAGGGCTGGAGAAAACTCATTTGTTTCTCTAATTGATTCCATTTGAAAAAAAAAAAAAAAGCCATTAGTCTTTGCACATCTGTTGGCACTGATAAATGTGCCTTGTGTTTTAAATGTTTGTCTTGAGGCCTTGCAGGCTAGGCACTCAGCTCTACCATCACCTTCTCTCTTGTTTTTTCCAACAGTGTGTGGACACTGAACCCACCAAACTGGAGGAATAGTGCCACTCCTCACACTCTTTCCAGGGCTAGCCATTCCTTGTTACTCCACCTTTCCCATCACAAGCTTGGACTGCACAGCAACTTGTATGAGAAAGTAACACATGCAGTTAAAAGGCCTTAAAATTCACAGGATGCAAATGAGCAGACAAATATTCTGTGCATAATGATGAGCTGCTAAGTTGGAACATGTTCAGATACAGTAAGTCTCTGTAATAATTTTTAGTAATTTTTAAGAATGCTACATCATCTCATCTGAAGCCAAAGACATTAATATTTGCATTAATTAGTGCTCATAATACAGTATATCTTTTGAGTTTTACTGCAGTCATTTGAATCTTCCCTTACATTGACTTTCTAAAAAAGATCACCTTGATGAAGGGGGTTTAGGGATTTTTTTCAGCCTAGTGAAAAATATTTTTTTGGAATAGAGGTCAGCTTTCTATCTTTGTTTTTCTTGTCTTTTTTTTTCTGAGTGTTGGTTGCTTTGGGTTTGGTGGTTTTTTTTGTGTCTCTTCCTGCCTTAGTAGAATATGGGGATAATAATGTAGGCTTGACTATGCATATAAATTGAATAATTTGCAATAATGCTCTAAAGTGCCACCGGGATGGAATTCAAAGGGCTGTTTGCAGAAACAATTGCTTTTTTAAAAATTAATTTCTGAAAAGTAAATGTAAAAAATGGTGAGATAGCTCAGGGGATTGAAAATGGCAGAAAGACTTTCATCTCCTGGTCTCTGCTTCAGATCCTAATCAGGCTGAAGAACAACTAGGAAATATTACTGTGGGAAAAATACTTTGGGTCTCTGCAAATTCAAACCAAATAATCTTCTCTGAGGTTATGAATGAGATTGGAGTTCACTGGAAATAATAGCAGTAGGTCAACTCTACTACATATTTTAGAGAAGTTTGATTTTTTTAAAGCCATTTACTGATGGAATATCAATCTATAATTTTTTTCAAATAGCAATCATTTAATCACAGACATTGCAAAGCAAAACAGAATTCACATCCCTGCCCATAAGTAGAACTGGTTACCCTCCCTCAGGGTAGAAAATGTATTTTCATGGTAGTAATCATGAGTGTCAAGTTGGTTATGTAACAGGAGAAGACAAAGGGCATTTAAACCTCTTAAATCAGACTGGAAGAAAAAGAAAATTATATTTTCAGGATGGGGTCACAGCTCAGTGATGCTAAGAATCACATGCAGTTTAAGATAAATGCACAATCACTTTACACTTTTTATCTCTTTGTAAAAAGACAACAATCCATTTTCCTACATAAAACTGTCCTATATGTATTTCAGTCTGCTGATTTCTGGTCAGGACCAGAACTAGCCCTGAAAGCTTTAAAATTATCCATGTGGAGTTCTGATTGATCAGACACCAGGTCCATCCCTTCCCCAGAGAGAATCAGATGCTTCAGAGAGATGCTTCACTAGAAGCAGGTTTGCCTGAGGGTGGGAGGAGACCCATTTGGATGGACAGGAGTGACAAACCACCACCTATAGCTTCACAGTTAAACCCTGTGCTGGTTTCCAAAGCTCCTTGCAAGTAGATTTAAAACACCTCCAGAAGCATGCACTTCAACACACCCTAAGGTGCCTAGCAAGTTTCTCAAGGGTGTAGTTATTGATTTCTGGCAATATCTACGGTGTCTTAAGAGATTTCCAAACAGAAAAGGAGGAGCAGCCTGAAGAGCAAACACTGACAATTGGAAGGATGTGATGGCTGAGTGTTGGAAAGCTCCCAGCAGCAGCTTTCTAGCAGTGCAGGCAGCCTGAGTGGCTACTCCAAGATCAACACAGAAAAAGGTTAGAGGGTTGGTTTTATTTCAGCCTGCTCCCAGAGTTATTCACCTAACTGTGGATGTCTGCCTATCTATTCATTCCCACCACCCTGAGAGGCAACTTTGGGGTGCCCATGAGGCACTGGCAGGATGGGGAGCAGAAGGAACAAGAATGTGAACATGTGAAATGGCCTGGCCTTCTAGAAAAGCCTGAGATAATTGGGTTTACCTTGAATTACATGAAATCCAGCTCTGAACTAAGCCAGCACAATCCCAAGCACTGCTCTGTGGAAGGTGGATGCACTGTGCTGTCAACCTAGCACTGCACACTAAGATGAAAAAAGATAGTGGGGAAACAATCACTGTCATTTTTTTTTTCTGGAGAAGGTATTCGCCTCTGGTGCTTCTGAGAGTAGGAAAAACTTTTACATCAGCTTCATAAGGCACTTAAAAAGCAAGTTCCAGAGGCACAGGCCCTGGCTGCTGAGCACAATGTTGTCACTGGAGCCAATATTTCTCCTGTGGGAACAACAGGACATGAAAAAGAATAGCAGAGGGTCAACTTTACTACGGCTGTGACCACCCTCTGACACAGCAGTGCTCTGCTCCAAAGGTGGTTGAGCAAACAGAGAAACACACCTCTGCTCAGAGGCAGGCAGAAGAGAGCTCAGTGATCTTTGCTGGATGCCCTTCATGATCAGGCAGTGAAACACTGCGTGTTTAATCATGGTGAAGGATAATAGAGAGCAGAGAACCAGGGAGGCTGCTCAGCTAACTCCAGGCATGCTCTGTTAAACCCTATATGATATAAAAATGGTTTATAGCCCATGCAGCATACTTCCCTTGGATAAGGACCGTCACACACTGAAATTAAAAGCAATTAGTGTCCCTTAAGTGCTTGAAGAGAATTGTTTTTATAAAGTGTTTCCTTCAATCTTTAGGGGAAAAAAAATACAGGAAAGGCATCTTTATGCAGAATGGCATTTGTTTACAACTAACACCCTAAGAGATTAGAGCTGGCTTTCAGACCTGTTATTAGAGCTACAAAAAGTTGCTGTTAAACTCCCATCGAGGCTGACTGATAGGTCCACTGTGTGTGAATGCAAAACACATTGTTTCAGGATGCTACAGCATGTCCACATGTGCAGTATGGCACTGGAGTGCTCAGGAATTTCATGTTGACTATTAAACTTCTTCCCCTACAGCTATTGAAGACTTTGATTCAGCCAAACCCCATTATTTCATCCTCTGCTTTATTTGGTGATTAATCTGAATTTCCATACTAACTTTTGAACTAGCAGCTTGATGCTGGGATCACAATGGCCTCTGTTTTGAAACCCAAAGAATGAATGTTGTACTTTATTTATGAGCTATTAGTTTAGCAACTTAGAAACTATCCATCAAAAGCCACAGACATTAAACAAAATTAAGAAGTGAAATACAATTTAGTAAAAACAAAAGCACTGATAGATCTCCACTCCTCATTAAACCTCACATTACCCCTGTAAAACCATGTCCTCAGACAAAGATAGAGTTTGAAAAAGTACTGACATTTCTTTGCCTTGTTTTAATGCTTTATTAGTTTAGAGTCTATCACAAATTGCAAGATTTATGACCAAATGCTCCAGTGCTGTATAACAATGTCTTCTGATGCTCCACTCTGACAGAAACAATTTCTAATTGCTGTGCTATAAAACACTGCCAAGGAGCTACAAAAAATGGAGCTGGACATCATCTTGCAGGGTTTTTCTACAATCACAGTAACATTTACTGATCTTTAAAACTGTTCAGCACCCAGAATATTCTCCAAGGTTAAACCTTCAGCACTAGCCATGAAATAACAGAAATTAGCATTTCTATAAATGGCACTAGGTTTGCCAGCATGGGAAATTGTACTTAATTACTAAATATCTCAAGGGCAGGTGTAATGATGTTTACTTTACAGTAAATAAATGTGCTTCAGCTTCATCTGATCAGCTTAGAAGCTTGTCTAATGTCTGAGCCTGCTGTTTAGGAAGGCAATGCAGCTGCCAAGTGTGATGAGGCTTTTGAAGAAACAGACACAGTCCCACTGTGGTTGAGAGGAGCCTGAGAGTTTGAATCTCCCACCATTCTCCCCCAGGACACCATCAGCTGTCCCTGAGCTGTTCTACAGGTGCTGGTCACCACACTCCCAGCAAGTGACAGTGGCAATGCCATCTCCCCTTGTCACTTGTTTTGCTGTGCATAACCTCCATTACCCTTTTAAAGCTTTACACCCAACATCTTTGATCTTGCTGTCCGCAGTTTCAGCTGTTAGCTCTTGCCTTACCAAGAGAAATACATCCACGTGTGTTTCTTCAGAATTGCCTTTACACAGAAATATTCATCTCAGGGCTTTGTCACTACAGCCTTCTCTAATCTCAACACTCCTTTGCTTCCTTCACACTGCTGTGATTGAAGAGAACCCATTAGCTGACTGCACACACATGAACACAAGAAGAAAGGAAGAATTATAAGTACAATATCAAGCAGCATATGGCAAACCCATTTATGTCTTTCTCCAGCAGGTCAGGCACTGAATGGGACTCATTCCTCCAAGTCATTGTTGGCAGTGTGGAGACTGCCTCAGTGGTAATGCCTGGAATTTTGAATGCTCTGGGACTAATTGCATATTTGATATTCATGTGATAAATTAATTAGCTGCTTATTCCCAAGGAATAGCCTGGGTTCAAATAAAGCTGTCAGATGTAAGGTATGGGAGATGCACATGTGTTAAAAATAGCTCCTGAGGGGTGTGTGTCTGTAAATATATATATCAGTCTGCTGCTACAATCATTTAATTTAGCTTTGCCCTCAGCCAGGAGTTGCCTGGAGACTCGCTAATAACAGAAACATTCAAGATTTTTCTTCTTTTGTGTTCCTTTTCCTTTTTGAATAGATACATTTTACACCTTAAGCTTTGATGCAAATACATAGAAAAGCTCTTCAACACTGCTTTCATTTATGAAAAACCTAATCTAAATAATGGATGAGATTAAAAAACAGAACTGTGACTTTAAACCAGTGTAGGACTAAAACAGATCCCAGATTTAGTGTTACTGGTGTGATTTAGCTGCCAGTAACTTCTAAGATTTTTACTTAGAATTGGTGACTCTGAGAGGGGATTACTAGTCCCAAAAATGAATTAAGCTTATAATTTCATAAAATAACAGCCAGGTAAAGGATGGAGATTTTATTAATCTTACTCATAAAAAGAAAAAAAAAAAAAAAAAAAAAAAAGCAGCTGCTCTCATTTCCTCATGCACAGAGAAGCAAGACAGACTGGTCAACCTCTGCCAACCCAAAAAGAACAATAGCAAGCTTTTTACCTTATATACAAAACTCTGTTGCAAAAAGATACTGAGGCTTTAAAATGCCTAGGTTTTATTAGTGCTGAAACACGTTGATTTAGCAAGTGTTGTTCTTGCAGATGAGACTCCATCATTGTTACCTACATTTGTCTTGCAGTACCTGGAGTTCACACCTCCAGGTTTGAGATTAGAGGTGGGAAAAGGCTGGGAATTCCTCCCAGAAAGGAGTTTGAGATATTAAGTATGAAATTGTTTCAGTTGGAAAGGGGAAGACGTAGTTCCCTGAGGGACTTTCCTTGACCCTTTGTGGACTGAAGTTTGGAGATGATAGAAAGAAGTACTTTCAAAGACTTTTTCTTTAAAGAGGAATACTTCGTCCTGAAAATGTGTCAGTACAATACATCAAGATGAGCATAGGCTTTTCCCCTCTATAACAGATTTTCTGCAGCACTGGCATAATTTCACAAAATATTGCAAGTTGAGCTATAATCCTTTTGCCATCCAAAAATATTCCTGGGACAGTTTTCCCCTGCCTGGCTGCATCACTGATGAGCTCTGTACTGCCTGCTGTGGCTTCACCTGGCTCTGTGGAAGAGGGAAGCACTGAATAGGACAGCACACCTGGACTTCAGCTGTGCTGCTTTGTGAGGACCTGAAAACAGCTGGAAACACTTGCAATGCTTAAAAATACCTCTGAAACACAAAGGTATGGAGGCAGGAAAGAATAAAAATTAGTCTGGCTCTACTCTGGCAGCCCTGGCTTCCCTGTTATGGATATTTTACACCAAATCCAGCAAACCATGTATATGTGCAGGCCTGAATGCTGTCCTAACACCCAGCAACTTTGATGTGCTCAAAGCAGAGGACATGTGAAGAATATAAAGTAGCTGCCAGAATCTCCTGAGTGTGCATGGATAGGAAGATGTCCTTGCAGTTGTGTCCCCAGGAAAATTCCCCATGCACAATTCCCAAACTGTCAGGGAATATTACCTGGGCTAAGTGCCTCTACCAGTGTTTAAACACAAGCAAATGAAATAAAGATTGCTGTCAGCACAACAAAAGGAATTGTCAGCTCCATCTCCTACCTCACAGCCAACCTCCAGGATGCAGGGAAGGTGTAGGATCTCTCACATCAAAGCAAAACCAACCTTACAGCTATTCCACCTTCTGAGAGGGATCAAAACATGAGAGGAGGAGGAGGACAAAGGGATGCCGTAAAATTACACCGACCTGAAGCTCTCAGACATGGAAGAGGAAGTACAACAGCTCAGGCTTAAGGGCTGTGCTTTTGCTTGTGGGCGAAAAAGAGACAGGAAAAAAACCCAACGTGCAGCACACAACAACAACAAGCACCCCAAACATATTCACAACCTTAAACTAAATCCTAAATTACATACTTTAAATACTTATTAAGGAAAGCTTAAGGTTATAAACAAAGAGTTACGGATTATATTTTTATCTCGTTAAAACTGCATCAATTATATACATTTTACTTCAGAAAATTGTTCCTCTTAAACTGATTATATCTGAGTTTTGTCTGAAATTATAGCTGCAGATATTCATCTGCAGCATTTACCAGATGCAGCCAAAGAAAATAAGAAATAATTGGCTTCTGCCTCCTGTAGCAGTTTTACATTATATGGAAGGAAAAAATCAACTTAGCCTTCAAAAAACACTTAATCCAAACTCAGGGATTGGGGTTTTTCAAATTGTCTAATCCACAGGTTGCTAAAATCAAAGTATTCTTCTATATTCATTGTTTGAGAATTAACTTTTGATTTTCTTAATTTTTTTAAATAGAAGATTAATGTGCACAATATATTTGTACCTAGAGTGAATTTATAAAGCAATATTAAAACCACAAGGCTTCCCCAGAACATTGGATTGCATGACTAAGCACAGCAACATCCAAAAGCACGGAATTTCAGGCTGTGCTCAAGTTTTAACTGAATTTTCCCTCTCTTCAGCAAGAATTACAGGAGAGTGTCACAATCTGGTTTGGCACATAGGGACCACTTGACATTTTGAGTGTTTTACAAATGACATTTAAATTCTAATCTTGGATATATAATTTGAAAGTTTCCTTTCTTGTAGCCCTGGACTTCTCAAACAAGTTGCACTCTATTCTTTGAAGTACAGATACTCAATTCTTAGATCAGGGAGGCAGCAGAGTGGGTTGGGGTTTTAGTTTTTGTAACATTCCCAAAGTTCCTTCTGATCACCTCCTCTTCTCTCCCAGCACAACACCTACAGCACCTGCAAGGTAACAATTGTTCTGTATGTGGGAGGGGGAATCCCAACAGTGAAATAAGCACAGATCAGGTCAGGAACGAAACAACAACTAGCAAAACTCCACAGAGGAAGTCACATCAAATTCTGTTTTATGAGCACCAAGCACAGAACAAAAGTGAAACCAACTCTTCTCCAGGGACCTGAGTCATGTGTGTGAGGAATGCTTGACTGGGAGCTTTGTGTTTCCTTAAAAGCTAGCAATGATGTCAGGAAGTTCAAGTAGTGGTTGGGAGGAGTCTTTTTGGGGAAAGAAACGTTTTTGTCCAAAGATAGTACACTACTCCTATGGTACAGACTTGAGGAACCTAAGAACAAAACAGGGTTTAAGTATCTTTTATAAAATATCCCCAACAGCATTTTCTGTTGTTGGTATTCTTCCAGATGCTTTCTCTGAACCAGAACCACATGGAAACTCTGCTCTTGCTAAAATCACAAGGACAGACCTGAGGGTTTTCTCTCTTGTCGTGTGTATCTATGCTTCGGGCAGTGAGGTCTGAGAGGATCAGATGAGGCTTTGCTAGGAGACACTGGATTATCATTATTATGTTTTTCTCCAGTGCAAGTAGGTTTCCTGTGTAGCCTCATTTGTGCTGCCACCCTCATCCTCATCAATGTGAATAAAGCTGCTGTTATTCTACTAATGTGCAAGGTTTTGTGACTGGCAGTAAATCAGCAGGTTATCCAGAAATAGCATGAATCATTCATTTTGGGAAGGCAGAAACAAAACAGTGCTGCAGATATTGGCCAACTTTTTCCTTCTTTATATAGTTTTTCTGTAGTATTCTTCTCTCACTTTATTAAATACAGTAATAAAAGTAACCCAGCCTCTTGTCAAATATATTGCTTTTATTATGCCAAGCAGAGAGATCAGCCTTTTTTACTTTTCCACTTTCCAACATCTTCCTCTCCCAATTAATACACAAACCAGGGACAAAGACTGGTGTGTCAATAATGAAACCAAAAAATGGTTGACACGTTCAAACATCTGACAAAAAGGGGATTTGTCACTTTGTTCAATGCAAATGCCTGGGTTTGTTACTTTTCAGGTGCTAACAGTAATGCAGCAGAGCTCGATTTAATCAGCTCAACCTCCCGTTACCAGTGTTAGCTCTGAGCAATTACATCTCATCCATCCCTGGAAAGCTGTGGGACTGCTGCTCTCCAAAGAGGGGCTGTGGGGGGATGGTTTTGTGTGGGACAGCTCCTTTGGAGGGTTGGACCCAGGAGCAGAGAAAACAGGGGCCAGAATTAAATTTTTCTCCCACAGGAATTTTTTCTGAAATGTCTCCGCTAAAAGCACAGACCTCATAATTTGCTCACTGCAGCAGGGCTATGTTCAGAGAACATCAGTGGTCCTGACAGCTGTAGGATTTGTTCAAGTTGAATGTGGGGAATCAAAAGGGTTTTTTTGGCAGTGTTGCTCTCCTTTCATATCACCACACTGAGTTATTTTCCACTATATTTACATCTATCAATCCATACTATAATTTGAACTGCTAAAATGAGGAGATCCTTGAGGCACAGAGCAGATTTGAATGCTGTTCAGCTCAATATCTCAGCTAATGAGCCAAGCTCCACAATATTCCAAAAATACAAGTGCATAAATCAAAGTAGTTTTTCCTATTAGCCAAAATCCAGTAAGCAAGTATGTAGAAACACAGAAAGATGGACAACCAGAGAATGAACAGTTTAGCTGTGGAGGACTCAGTGCTCTGCTGGTTCTGACAGAGAATGGGAATGCAAGCATGCTTCCCCTAAAGGATACACAAGTATTGATAAATTCACATATGTGCATGAAAATAAACCTCCCAGACAAAAGGCAGCTACCTGGTGGGTTGAACACAGAAGCTGGCAGTAGCACAGACCTTTTACTTCTCCTCTGAACAAGCAGGAACACCCAGGGTGCTCCTGTAGGGATAGCTCTAATGCTCTATGCATTCAGGGACAAGGCTGCCCCTCTCCTCCATGGGACTATAAGGCAAAACTCCAACAAAAGTATGAAAAAAATGGATCCAAAGAAAAAGACTCTGGCCAATGCAACCTACACTGAACTCCCTGTGACTGTACGAGCCCCTGTAAGCATCATGATGTTTTTCACTGCTTGTACTGGTTGTTTTCCACCATAGTTCATTCAATACTTCAAATTACTGAATAATGCAATAAAATCTGTTCAAGCATCTTTAATGCCCAGCTCAAACACATCTTTTAAAAACACAGGGTTTCTACATAAACCCCTCCTACAACGTCCTGAAATGAGGCGTAAGAAACGGCCTAGTGATACAGATATGACATTCCTGGCTCCCTAGGAACAGCTGCACAAAAGCCTGAAGAAACTTTTCTGGGAAGACACGAGAACTGTTACAGGGTATAAGTCTTACCTCAGGCCCAAAGAAGCTCACAGCACTAAAAATATTGCAAATAAATTCATGCCACTTTCATGGCCTCACCGGGACCTACTCAACTGAGCCTGAGTCACAGTCACGGTGATTTCCAGTTCTTCTCAGGATATTGGCATGAGCGGGCTCAGAAAACTGAGTCACAGCTGACTAACAGCTCCTAGAAGGTCAGGGAAACTGCCTGACCCGGGCAAGGAGCCCTTCCAGAGAGGGATCATTAACAAACAGCTATTCACACTTCCTATCTGAGCCATTATGTCAGAGGGGAAAAAGAACAGGGGTGAGTTTAATGTTCTTTTTGTGTGGAAAGAGTTAAAGGGGCACCTAAGGGGATGCTGCCAGATGCTAAACTTGATCCCACACACTACCCTGGAGATGATTTCACAAAAAGCAAATCTGTGGTTCTTGGACTATCAGTCTTGTCCCCCTCGCATTTATACCCCTCGACCAACCCATATTAACCACCCCAATGCTTATGTTCAGTCAGAGCCACATACAGGGTGAACACCTAGATGGATTTGTCATCTCACCTGTGCTATCCTTCAGCCTGTGCTGAGTGCTTTAACCAATGTCAGCACACAGATCCACACCACTAAACCAAAACCTAATACAAATATATGGCCTGGGAGCCTAAGAAACACATTTTATTGCTGAAATTGCTGCTTAGAGTTTGTTTCAAAAGAAAGCTTTGCTTTTTCCCCTCCTATCATGGAGTAGCATCCTGGGTATCTCAGCCACTTCCCTGCCTCTCAAAACAGAGAAAATCTATTTCAGCATGTACCAGCAAGAGTGGTAACTGCTGTGAATTCCTATCCATCCCTTTTACTCACACGTTTGGTGATGCAAGTGGTTAGAAATTAAACATGAATATTGCATGAGCAATCCAACATTTCAGAATCAGACCGATGGGTCCACGCAAACCTATTTGTCTTTGGCTTATGTGTGCCATTAACTATTAATAACCAAACACACTCTATGGAAAAAGTCTAATAAAATAAAATCACTTGTTAAATCCACTCATTTATGACATCTATCAACCCATGCTAAGTCCACTTTTTGTTAATTATGCACTTTTGTTTTTTTGCTCCTGGTCTAAGAAAGGTACCTTTTTACCCCTACCCCTGGTAACTGAAAATGTTGGTCTAGTTGGAAAAACAAAAATTGGGAAATCTTTATTTCCAGGAGTTTGCCTGCTCAATGGCTTTGATAAAGAGCTATGTGCAACAAGCACATGGTGTGTTAAAATGTTAGCATAAATAAGCTTCATTGAGTGTTTTTTGAATAGTCTGTTGCCCTCAAGAATTATTTTTGTCCTACATAAATAGGATCTATGAAGGGTTTTGAAAGTTTAGGCATGCAAAACAAAAAGAAAAGTGCAAGGGAGAGCTGCAGGATGTAAAAACTGCAGTAAAATCCCAGCAACAATTGTCTCCTCTCAAATGTTATTGCAAAACAATTTTGTTTACATACATATATGCTTACATATAAACTCATATACACACACATCCCCCCACAACTTTTCTTATTATCACTGTCCTTGAAAATTAGATGCAAATGAATGCAAATTGCTGTTGTTCTTCTATGCACACTAAAATAAACAGAACAAATTATCAGAGGCTGTAAAGGTTGCCTGCACAGTAAGAACAAATACATTTGTCAATAAATACAAAATTTTAATTTTAAGTTTAAACTACACAATGGTCACAAAGGGAAATTTCAATGTCACTATTTGAAGTTATTTATCCATTCTTACCAATTCAGACACCTCTTGGAATGTGGATTTTTGTGAAAAAAGTGATGTGAGAGTTTGATTTGCAGAACTAAGAATTTCACTGTTTTGTTGGGGCTGTTTAAGCTGGCGCTGGGTGAGTTTTGTTCCTTAACTGGAGACGGTCAAAATGTTTCAGAAGTGGGAATATGGTGGTCAGGCGTAAGAAAATTGAGAATTAATTTTGCCAGCATATGTGGAAACTGTATAAATCCTGCTCCTAAATTTGCTTTATATGATCTCTTACACTATCTGGACTTGATTGCTGAACAAAATATTAAAAGATTGGAGGAAGACGAAAGCATAAAGCTCTGTTTGCTCCCAGAAATCTGAACTCAGCACCACCGGAGTCTGGATCAGACTTTCCAAAACGCAGGGAAGTCCTGCCACCAACTTCCGTGCATTTGAGGTCAAATCTTCCTTGAATACAGATGTAAGAGACTGCTCAATTAAATACAAACAATCCTCCTTGGGGCAACTCCACAAATCTGCTATTTACATAACATGGCAAAGGCTGAGCCAGTTTTGCTTATTTGCATCAGCAGATTGTCCCTTCCTCCTGACAGAAAAGTGCCTGATGCAAGCCAGCATAAAACAAAAGCCACTTAAACCCAATTAAGTGCTCAAGAAGATAACTGGGACAGCAAGGCTGAAGGAACACTCCCCAAAAATAAGATAGTTCCTTGGGAAGGTGATTTGTACTCAGGAGAAGTCTGGTAATCCCAAACACACTTAGGCATTTGCAGACTCAGGAGTTCTGGTGGTATTTGCCTCTCTCATGACCAGGCATTACATTAAAATTACACCACCAGGCCCACAAATTAAAGAAAGCTGGTGTTAAAAAATAACTACATTATGTATAGGATAAATTAATGCTGTGCCAATTCAATTTGGTCACCAATGCAATGTTTGGATGGAAACTTATGACAGGCTTTTGAAAAAGCAGAGTTGTGCAGACTTCCCTCCCTGTGTGCTTCTTGTACAGCCTTTGGTGTGAACATGTGTTGATCAATAGCTGGTCTGGCTGAGATGCTAGCACAGGATAAATTATTATGCCTACTGTAGTTAACTGTGTTTCAATAACGCAATATAAATCACAGAGATAAATGGAAAGGATTTTCCCAGTCTAAGTCCCTGTGAAAATAAGGAACCACTCCCAGCAGCATCCTACAGAAGCTGAGATGCAGCTTCATCCCAGATTCCTGTGTGAGCTCCTACTGCTGCAATCTGCCTTGGAAGGAGGTGTGTTTGGAACTGTCTGCTGTGTTAGTAGATGACAATATAAACAATATCTATATGTACCAATCAACATAATCTTCTTTACACAGGCCATATGTAACAGTAGCATATCCTGCTGCCTACAAGAGAAGGCAGTAGCACAACTCACAGAAGAAAAATCTTTTTCCAGTATAAGAGCTGTGTTAGTTCCTATATTAACTTATACAGAATACACTAGATGGGACCCATAAATTTTTATACAGATCAAGGGCTAATAATAGGAAAAGTGCTATCTTAATCAAAGTATGTATTTATCCAGATGTCATCAGTTAAAGTGATCCCAAGGCAGATCAAAAGCCACAGCAGAAGGTAGTTCGGGATCTATTTTTATAGCATAGATGCCAACATCAGAAGGTTTTATCAGGACCACAAGTGGCTAAACTATGCCTCCTTGCCAGCACAGGGGGTAAACTATTTACCTAAACCAAGAAACTCTTGTGAGCATTCTTTCCAAACTAAAAACAAGACCCATTGGCATCACAGAGTAGAATGAGTTCACAGCACCAGATCTACAGCCCATGTGAAAAACAGCCCTGGAGCCTCAAGCTCCCCTTCTGTTCCTAGGGTGTGAAACAAAGGGCACAGGAGGATTTAGACAAACACACTGATAAAATGCAGTGTTTTATTTCCAATACCCACACATAGACCTGTACAAGCAGCAACCCATGTGTACATAAAGCAAAACACAACTGGTGATTCCAGGCGCTCACTCTTTGCTGCTGGAACGGTGTTTAGGAAGCTCCCAGGAAGACCCAATACAGAATCCCTATAGAAAAGGCTGGAACGTTGGGAAACACTCTGGATACACTGCTAAAACTGCTTACACATCCAAGACCTTGGCCTAGCTCTCCCAGTGTTTATACTCTTTGAAGTAGATTTCTAAGAGCAAGTGCAAGCTTATCCTCCACTTTCCATACTCAGACACAACCTGGTCATGGGAGAGACAAGAAAAGACTTTACCACCTTCTTCAGGAACTCAGTTACCAAATTAACTGGTGCCATCCTGAGGAGCACAGGTCACCCTCTTCCACAGTGGCAGCAGAATCATCTCCCCAAGCCCACAGTGCATTCATAACCAGGTCTTTAAAAACTTGAGCTGTAACATTGCATTTTCTAAAACACCCCGGTTCAGATTGACAGGGAAGAGCCCAAGTCACACACCCCTCACAGCCTGGTTCCTCAGAGCCCAGTTAAGCCATCTGCCCTTGTATCCAGATTCAGCCCAAAGATCCCACTGTAGCTCTGGCTGCTCATTAACCCCTGCCCAAAAACCCCACGTGGTTCAAGGAGACTCCTCACACCCAGCCTGTGGCAGGAAGGCTGTGGAAGTGCAGCAGCAGGCCTGGAGACCAGATCACCCCCCGTGTCCATCTGCCACAGCAGCAACAATAGCAGAGTTACCATGCTGGGGATTTGCTCTGCAGGATATCTGGAAGGAAAACTGTGGGCATTACTAATTCTTTGAATCAGAAGCAGAGTTAAGGCATCACTGCTCTAGCAACACCCAGGACATGGCTTGGAGCAGAAAAGCCCAAGGGTAAAAACAGGACTGCACTTCCATCATTGCTGGGCTGTCCTGAGAAAACGAACACGGCAGCAACCCCCAAGACAAATCTTTATGTTATATTGGGATTAAGAGGACACGTGACATTACATCAACATCAACCTACAAACGAACAGCTTGACCCTTCTTTCTCCCTGAGTGACTCACACACTAATATGTATCAAAACCTAAGCAACTCATTATCAAATAACACAGTACTTAGAACTGCACTTCAGAAGCACAGCAGGGACTCTGGCTGATAGCAAACAAATGATGCCATATTTTTGAACACAAACGCTCTCCATGGGGTAAAGGGAAAGCAGGCAAACCAGCCCAACCACAGAGCCAGTTGTCAAAACACACCTACTTGTTTTTTCAATGTAACAGGTAGAATTGAGGGGAGCAACATGGATTTGTCTATTCCATCCCAGGAGGCATTTGACAGTGCAGCCACAGAGTCCTGCAGGACACAACAACACTACCACGCATTTCAGAAAAGAGTCTGTGGGTACTGGCATCAGTTTTGATGCTGAGAGCAGAATCAGCAACTTGGCTGAGGTCAGAAATGGGTTAACTTCATGTCTCTATCTTGGTCTCCCCATCCACCAGTAGTCCTTGCTACACCACTCACATTTTCCCTGCTTGCCAGACTGCTCTGTCCCTTTCCCTTCTGCAGTAGGCCTTATTTGCACAGGCTATCAGTGGGCAATTCACACAATCTCTTCCTGCCCCAGGGCCCCATTCCCTTTCCTTGGGATGGCTCCCACAGCTGGGGAACCCCACACCACTCTTCTTGCTCTCCCACTTCTGCCTTAAAAACCAGACCACCTATGCTTGGCAGTTGGCCTTACAGGACTGTGGGCAGTGGGGAAGATTCAGGCAGATTTGTGAATATAACACTTTTTCTGAGGCTGAGGGATGCTTTTCCTCAGGTTTTTAAGCCCTATGGCTCAGCCAGCTTTTGGTTTGGTTTCCTCCCATCAGCCTTAAGACAGATTTTACAAAGGCAAATTAGAGCTCCTTCTACTATTGTGGTTTTTATTGTAATCACATCAAAAGATAACCAGGTCCCTGGTGAAATTGCCTGGGTATTTCCCTGTGGCATTGCATTTCTAGGTTTGTTCTAATGGCATGAATCAAATATTGATTAAAGGGGGATATCCACCTGAAATGAAAACATACAGATGCATAAATATGCACACACCAATAAACACGCAGTGTGCATAAATCAGTCAGCAGCTCTGATGCCAAGAAGGTGATAGTGAGTGTGTAATAGTGGTTCTGTGTAGCCTGGATTGTACAGGGATTGTGCAAGGACACAGAGGACTCATCCAGCCTGGACTTATTTAGCTATTGAAGTTAAGGCTGCTTCAATAAAAGCACTTAGGCCAGAACCTACTATACAAAATAAGCCTATGAATTAATTTACACCCTCTCCCATGCTGACAAGCAAAAGTCACATAATTCACAGGCTTTGTCTAAAGGCAGTTTAGGTTGGGAAAGGGCTGGGCTAAAATCAAAGTACAAAGATGACAAATATAAATATAAGCCAGGATGAAACCAGCAGAGAGGCACCTGTAGGGATTGAAAACTCCCCAAATCCTTTGATCTCAGGCTGCATCACAAAACTTCAGACATGGATTTATTCTGCCAGTAAATTTTAAAATATTCACAAGCATTTGAGGGATTAGGGCCTCAGATAATCAAGATAAGAAACTGATCTAATTCATAATGTAATGCCACCAAGGAGCACAGTGCCATCAGCCATCGGGTCAGTGCATTGTGCTCAGCATATGATTCATTGAACAATAACATAATCATATTTGATCACACTGAGCTAGCTAAGGCTGGAAAAGAATAATTACATCTTCTGCTATCAACCATCAACTCATAAATTACCACAATTATTGGATTAGCTTTGCTCCAAGCCCCTGGGAATTTTTTTTCCCCCACTTCCTACATACAGTAGGGAAGACAGGATGAACTAGTGTTGAAAAAGGAGGAAAAAAGAGTTGCTGAACTGTACTCCAGTCATGGATAACTAACTGCAGGCAGACCTCTGGATATGGTTTGACTGACTCTCTGGAAAGAGAGATGTAACCTGGAAAGGCCATTTGAACAAGTGGGAGGTGTACTTTGAGCATATATTTTTGGGAAAGGACACACAGTGCCACCAGACTGCTAAACCTCTGTAGAAAAGCCAAGTCAAGGAGGAATATTGAGTTCATTTAGTATGGCATGTAGGAAAAGGATCAGCTAGGGATCCAGTCAAGGACCCAAAAGGCCTATCCATAGCCCTATTTCAACAGTTTAATCCCCCTTGATATTCCAAATAGCTTTGTCAAGAGGTTAATCACTCAGTTTTCAGTAAAATGTGTAAGATCAGAGACTTTGACATATCCCAGGATTAGGCCCAGTAGAACTGATATTACTCAAAGTAAAAGAAAAAAATAGAGCTCATTTCAATGTAAGTATAGAGATCTGGGCAATTGCTGTATTTATGTAAGGAGCATAAAAGGGAAAATTTCCTGGCAGTAGGAACTGTGATATCTTAACTAGCTCATGAACAGAGAAAATCAGAACCTGCTTATAATGGATGCTTTGCATGCCCGGTCATACCTCTGGTCCAGCAGCATATATCTGCACACATTAAAGACTAACAGTGTGTGGTGGGAGCTGTGGGAGGTTGGTAAAAGTAACTGTCAGAAACATTTCAGGCACATTGTGGTTCTAGTTCTTGGCAAATCAAAATTCTCAGAGAAATGGTGAAACCTGGCTGATACAAATCAATAGGTAATTGGGATATTCTCATGGACTCCCAGCAGAAACCTTGGCTGCAGAAGAATGTTGAATTCTAAGTTCATAGCACTGACTTCACAAAGCTTTATTTTTCATAGATGCAGAATGAAAGAAAATTAGACCATGAGAGACTTCATATGCCAAGGAAACACTTATTAGGGAGAGAGATTTATAACCACCCTAAAAGAAACCAAAGCAAAAAGTGTCACCAAATTGCAAGACGCATCTACCAAACTTCCACAAGTGGGAAGAGTTCCTACAGATTGTCGCTGTGAGCCAGGTAAAAATGGAAACCATGGCCAAGAACACTGAGCTCTGGCCCAGGTGAAAGGCAGCTGCACACTCTGGCACGTGCAAAGCCTGAGGCTGGACTGGAGGAAGAATTCAAAGCCAAAACAGGCTGGTTTTACCCTAATGGATGTTATGGTCAGATCTTATTGCTAAGCAGAGGGACAAAACTGCACAAGCTCCATGATGCTCGGGGCCAGGGACATGCACAGGTATAAGGAAGCAATAGGAGGGCACAAGAACACCTCTCATGTACAATACCACCAGCGAGTTTTGTCTCCAAGAACGAAGACTCCACCTTTTTAGTCTCTCCACAGCCCAAACTCCAGAGTGTTAATGAGGGGAGGCAGCCCCTCTGAGGTTCAGCTGGGCAGCAGGGATCTGGCATGGATTGCAAACCAAGATTTGTTGCTTGTCAACAGTTCTGACATAATCCAGTACCTTCTTTGTAAATCCAAACCTGTCTCTGCAGAAACAGACTCTTGTTTGCTTCAGTGAAAGACAGCTTGTGTTTTTTATCCACCTTTGTTTATTTACAATAGAGATCCTGACCAACTTCTCCTCATAATGGGAAAAAACTGACAAGACAAACCAACAGAACAACAGGCTTTGGACAAAAAGGGGCCATGGTATTCACTGACAACAGAAATGGAGTAAGCTGCATTTCAAAGGGTAGCTGGTGTGACAAGAGACAGCACAGAGTGTGAGTGGCTTCCAGTTCTGATAGTGTAGAGACTTACAAAGGAAAAAAACCCCACAAAAATCAAACTCTTTCCATACATTATCAGAAAGAGTAAACATATTAGTACTGCTAATTATAATTGCAAGTAAAACAAACATCCCCAGGAAAAGTCCATTACTGTCACTGTTTTTCTAACAGCACAGAAAAAAAAAATGCATTTTGGGACTGAAGGGATAGGAAAGACAACATTCCCTCCTAGGACTGGGGATCACAGGGCTCCACAACAAACTGCTGCCTCCCACCAACCTGCTGAGTGTGAATGCTTCTAGGTGGAAATTCCGGGGAACACCTGAGGGCAGGGTTTGAAAACAAAAGCCAGACCAATTTCCCAATCTTCTTTAAGATTTACTGCAATGGAAAATGGAAACAGATCCTGCTCCTCACTATCCCCACCTTCCCTTCAGGAAAGGAAAAAAGGATAGGAGCCCTCAGTATCAGCTTTAGTGGAACTAAAATCAGAGCCCTCTTTTACTTAATTTCTCCTTGACGGCTGGGGAAAATCAAGTGCAAACCTATATACTGATCAGTCAAGGGTTTACTCATTACTTCTTTGGGAGACAAAGCATAGGAAAGGAAGTGTTTTAGGAGACAGGACAAACATTCAATCACCTCTGGCTTAAATTAAGTGGAAAAGAATGTGAGGAGAAAAGACTCAAGGAAACAAATAATAGAATAGCCAGAGAAAACAAGAGCAAATCCATGTTTAAATAGACAGTTTAGCACCAACATTTTTTTGTCAGATGCTTCACAAGCACATCAGGGAGTACATGCCCCTGCAGAGGTGATGGAGAATTTGATGTGGGAGAGAGGGAGGTGGAGACAGATCCAGGGGTCTCTGGGGTGCAGTGGAAGCTACAAACACTGCCTGGGATGCTCATGCACATGCTGAACCAGTTCTGCTGGCATAATGCAGCGCTTGCCGAGGCTGGGCTCTTTGGGTGCAGTGAGGTTTTAGACAGAGCACGACTTGCCAGAGTCAGATTATAGTTAAAGATTCTTTTCTTCCTCCCCTCTTCTTGCATAAAACCTTTCCCCTTTACTGGGGGCAAGGAGAGAGAGAGAACTCCCAACTGGAACAGCCATGGGAGTTTACGATTTCACATGGAACAAGCCTACTAAAGATTGCAGCTGTAACATCCAAACTCCTCCTCTCCTCCCTGGTAAAGTCTAAACAACAGCTTGATGCAGCTCAGGGGAGCAGAGACAGGGCCATGCCTCAGAGCCATTTGGGGAACATTTGCTTTACTTTGTCATAACAGCACAGGGATAAGATGTTCTCCACACAGTCCCCTAAATCTGCCTTATTTCTAACTAATTTTGCACATATACAAACAGCCTATTGAAATTTAAGGGCAATGTGAGGCCATATTTGTTGAAGTAAAACATTTCTATGTTTGCAATTTATGGGCAAGGATGGTAACCTTTTTTAAAAAAAGGTTGCCAGTTGAAAGTCTCTGTAACAGCCTTAGTCCAAATCACTTCAGCCTCTTCTCACCTCTGACCTCTCCTTAGTAAAGTCATGCATGCCCTTCTTTTACAGCCCTTTGCAAACTAAACATAGTAAGTGCCATAAAATATAAGAATCATTATAACTATGTTACTTCCTTGCTAATGTCCAGAATACATGTATTTACATTAAAGGCTGTAAAATACACAAATCATTGAAAAATGAAACATGGCCAAGAGGACGAAAATCATAAATGCCTGTGCAAAGACAACACAGATTTAGGATTATGTAATTTACCCTCCGCTCCAGTTGCCTGCCTGAGGGTGAATATGAGCAATTGGCACAGTACTTCAGGGCCACTGTGAAAAATATGCTGAGAAGTTCTCCACCCACACACCCTCCCCTCCAATCTGACCCACTCCAAACTCTTTCTCAGCTTGGATTTATCACTTATATTGCTATGGACAGGATGAAAAAGAACAGAGTAAAGTGCTACCATTTCTTTGACAGAGAAATCTCTATACAGACCTTAGAATGTAAAACCTCCTCAATTTAGATTAAAGATAAATTTCACATGCCTAGTTTTTAGAAAAGTCAAGGTATTATGCAATTAAGCTATTTAACCATAGGACAGTTTGGGTTGAAAGGGACCTTAAAGCCCCCTAAAAGCAGTTCCAACTCCCTCCATGGGCAGGGACACCTTTGACTATGCCAGGTGGCTCAGAGCTTCATCCAGCCTTGCCTTGGACACTTCCAGGGATGGGGCAGCCACAGCTTCTCTGGACAACCTGTGTCAGTGCTCCACCACTCTCACAGGGAAGAAATTCTTCCATATATCTAACTATTTTCCCCTCTTTCACTTTGAACCTATTATTCCTTGTCCCCTCACTCCAGTTCCTGATAAGAGCCCCTTCAGATACTGGGAGGTTGCTATGAGGCCTCCACCCAATCTTTTCTTCTCAAAAGTGAACAGCCACAACTTTCTCAGCCTGTCTTCACTGGCAAAGTGCAGAAATGGTATTGTAATCTCTATTTAAAATCTCATTTTCAGTCCTAACTTGCAGAGTATCATTAAAGTCAGATTTACCATTCTACCCTATTTGTAGAAACAATTTTTCCACGCGCATGCTTGAAATATTGTAGATAAGCTGTAAATCAAACACCCCTAGGTGGGACTATGCCCCTGCACATCTACCTCTCATAGCCTGGGAACTACCCCTTTTCTGGAGCACCTCCTGAATTTCCTGCCCCTTCTGCCTTTGAAGATGAGGACAAAGGCATAACACAAAAGGGAGGAGAGCTGACTTGAAGGTGCAACTCTCCTCTTTCTGGGACCTGCTTGGCTGTATGTCTTTTGTAGACAGCTCTGCTCAAGCACCACGATTTCCCTCACGCTTCCACCTTCTCAGGATGTGCAGTGCTTTGTCCTCCCAGCTGGGCAGCAGCCTCTCCAAACACAACCCTATTATTTCATGGGGTAAGTGGGATAGCTCATCTCATTTTCCATCAGGGATGAAAAGTAAAGGCTGCTGCTTATGCACCACACTTACCAGACCTTACATAACTGACAAAGACCACTCCGGCTGAAAGGGAGCCGGGAGAATTCATCTGGCTGGGAGGAATTATCTATTATAAATAAATCACATGCATGCACACAAAGAGCAGTTCTCACCCAGACTAAACACTTTTCTCCAAGCGAGGTGTCTGCTTTGTGCTCTGTGAACAGGAAAATCACATGCCCCACACTTCAGATCGAAATGCTCTGCAGTAAAGGAGACAGGATAATCACTCACTCCAACTGTCACAGCCAAAGCCTTGAAAATTCACCCAGTGGCTAAATTCATCTGTGTTTCTGCCCATGCACTTGGACAGGAACAGAACAGGGCTTTGCAAGTACCTTTTACACTGTCTGTGCTTCATTTTGAAGGACTCGTTGACTCCAGATTATCTCACCACCATCCTGGAAGTTGCTATATAGCGGTTTCTGCAGTACACAAGGATCCCATCTAGCAGGTGTATCCCCCTGCAGCAAGAGGAGATACACCTCCAGGATACTGGGGGTGCTCCTCAGCACTGTGACCCCTCCCACCTGGGCTGCCTATGAGCTGTATGAGGGATTAAACTCCTCTCTGTTTCACCACTGTGATTTTACTGAAGCAGCATAAGTTTGGCAGCATCTACAAGAAGGAAATCCAACTGGTGACAAATTCCTGCCTACAGCCACGCTCCATGGCATCAGGTTTCAGCAGCTTGCTGCAAGCTCTTCCTACAGGTTCACCTCCTGATTTTGGCACAACATTTAATAATTGTCCCACGACTGCTAATTGGGGCCCCTACAAAGGATAGGGGCTTTCGGTACAATCCACTCCAGAGGTGCAGAGACACTGAGGAAAGGTTAGATACAAAGCAGTATGGCAATGTCGCTGTTTAAAATAGGTGTTGCTCAAGGAAAAATTCTTCATTGGAATCCACAAGACTGCACCAAACGCACATATTTCAGCAGTCCCTCAGCATTTCCCCCCTCTCTCATGTGGCACCATTTTTATAATTCAAGGAATCAGCATCCTGGAGAAGTGTTTTAAATACGGGTCCAAAGAGAACTCACTGTATGGGGGAGAGGAGTTTTCAATACACAGCCATGAGCCTTCCATCTCCTCTGGGCACTTCTAAGCGAATAAAACCCAAAAGCAAGGAGCTGAAACCTCGCTCTAACTTGTCCTTGTGACCATGTCATCTCAGGAAAAGTGAAGAGGTTCTCTGGAGACAACTCTGTCTATGCAAGCAACCTTACAGAAATCAGTCTCACAGGCAACAGTGGTGATGAAGCCATAAGGTCAAGCCTGGGCTGAGGAACCCTGAATTCAAGACCAGGGTTTCTGGTTAGCCAAGAGTTCACTGCAGAGATGCCCTCAGGTAGGAAAGCTTCTAGGCAGGCAAAGGGAAAACTTTCCAAAAACTCAGGGACATTTTCAGTGAGTGTTAACCTTACTAAGACATTGCACTGAGTTTTGCTGTGATTGCTACTGCTCTAACTTGCTAGTAACAAAATACACATTACACTGTTATCCAGACCACATGAGTTTATCACTGTTTTTAATCTCTAAATTTCCTGAAAAAAATCCTAGAAACAATAAAATACCCACCGCGACCCAACAATACCCACCGCGACACAAGGAGGAAAGGGAGATATGAGACATATTAGTATAAATGGATATAAACTTTAAAACAAATGCCCTTGACACATATAAGACCATTTAGAAGCTTGAACAAGTAACAGGGCTCAAGTCAGTGCTCAAAACCATTTGGTTTCTATTTCTGTGTCCTCTCCTCTGGTGGAGAAAGTTTGCACTCCTGGCTATCCATGTTTGATGCAGTCTCTTTTCTAGACCATAAAGATATTTGGAATTTCATCATATATATTGAATATTTACCCCAAATTAACTATTTGAAGCTGTTGGTTTCCCTCCTGCTGATAAAGCAGCCACAAAAATGGTGCCTAATGTTATTTCCATAAACTAATTTACACTTGATTTAAAGTAACTCCAATTGACATCATAATTACCTTGTGTGATGAAGGTCATGCTAATTATTATTACACTTATTATCACCTTTAATTTTTTTCATTTCCTACAGAAGAGCAATGCCCTCATCTCTTCAAACACACTCGGGGATTTGCAGCCATAATTTCCCCTCACCTTCCCTAAAATGCAATTTTACTGTCATTTTCAACATATTGGTCAGTTCAGGGATCAGAAGAGGGACAGGTCATTCTACATGGGAGTAATTAAATTGAAAAACTGTCTGAAGCTGAACTGCCAGGAGATGAATCAAAGAGATGCTGCTGCTCCTGGGGTAAATGTTTATGGGTATTCCCTTCCTTGTAAATCAGGTACCCTACAACCAGTTGGTGCTAAGGGGATTGAAATATTTGATGTGTCATAAAGTCCATTTTCCAACCCAAGCACCCTAAGCTCCTCATAGATTTAAGCAGGGAAAGAGTAATGGAAAGGCCTCAAGAAGAGTTTACTAGGGGAAAGAAAAACAAAAGAGCATCTGGAGGGGTACACTGGCCCTTTTCTTCTTTGCTGTTTGCTGGGAGATTCCCCCCTTTTAGCATCCTCATGGAAGGAAGCTTTTGCTGGTATCTAGCACCTTTTGCCCTGCTGCTGCTCCCATTTTCCATTGATTTGTTCCCTGTGCAGCAGATGCCAGTCAGATAAAAAGGGAATATATATATCTGCAAGGCTTTATCTGAAAAACCTCAAACTGCCTTTCAGTAGGTGGCAAGAAAAAAGCAGCTTCTGTCTCAAAAGGAACATTTCCATACAGCATTTGCCTTTCTCTCTACCACATCCTCAGAAAATCTTGGGTTCTTGAGACCCTTATGGCCTGGAAGAATTGTCAATTCAGTTGCATGGACCAGATTCAGTGCAACAGCTGTTTCACGTTGTCCAAATGGTGTAAAAAAAGGAGAAAAACATGAGTTACACTGATTCTACTTTACCATCACTTTGTATTAGTGGAGAAACAAAATTCAGCTTGGAGGAGAGATACGCAATGGAAAGGATGGGGGAAAGAATGGCTCAATAGCAGAATCAAAGTGTGTCTTGGGAGGTCTTTGTTGTCGACTAAGAAATTTTTTCAGTCTGAAACCAAAGTTTGCATTTCAGTCTCATGTTGTCAACACTTTTTGCCCAGTTTCAATTTTAAAAAGGTGGCTTTTTCCCATTTTTAAAAATCACTTTTAAAAATCCTTTTTTTTTTTTTTTTTTGTCTCTTAAGCAATTCTTACATCCTAGCCTAAGAGAAAAAAAAAAAAAAAGTGTTGGGCTGGACCCATAATCAGAAATGTTTGTAACAATTCTGAAATGTGTATCCTGGATTGCCTAGAAAGTGTAGCTTGTTCAACAAGAAAGGAACATTAGAAGAGAAATGTCCTGGGATAAGTCTGAAATACAAAAGCTGTCATTGCCACAGAACCATTGGCCTGGCAGAGATGGAATTAAGTGAATATTACTCACACAACTTTTATTAGGCTGGCTATTTCTTTGAGCCCAGGGAGAACCAGGACATAACAATCAATAAGAGATTTCCATGTCTTCTGAAATCATAAGGCAGGACCTACCTGAAGAAAAATTTCCCAGCAGTGCTGGCAGCAACAACAGCTATGTATTTCATAATATTTAACAAGAAAGTGTCCAAGTAACCAAAAGCAGATGACAAGATGAAGACGTGAGTGGCTGGAAACAGCAAGCATCAGGAAATTGGCAACCACAGCATCTGAGGTAGCAGCCTTTATAAAGTGTTAGGAAATGAGGATGTAATGTCAGAGTTTATGGAATTACAATGCTCATTGCAAACACTCAGCCCTTTCACAGCAATCTCCATATAAAAGGTGTCAACCACAGACTTAATTTTTAAGAGGACTAGATGATCATGGATCATGCTATTAGTTGCATGCTATTTTTCCAAAGACTTATGCCCTGAAGAAAAGCACTGGGACCAACAGAGCCAGAAAGCAAACATCTTCCTCCCTTCCCTGAGGCCACCTCAGAACTACTGCAGCAATAAGCTGCTGCTGCAACCTAAGCAGAATTCCCTGCCTGTTACACCCTCCTCCAGCTTTATGTTCAAAGCTGCTCACATGGCACAAGTGCTGTTTTATTACCTCATGGCTGCAATGAGCTACAAAAGACCAAGAATGGCTGCACAGATCAGCCTTGCCTGGATGCATCCTGCCTCAGCCTGCAGGGAGCTGCCTGGTCCCCAAGGATTCTCACATTAAATGGGACTCCGTTCCCCATAATGGTGTCCTCATCCTGAAGCAGGCCTGTACCACCACACCCAGGAGCATCCTAGAAAGTAAAGGAAGACCTACCCCTGCTAATATCTCTAAAGTCAGGCAAAAGGAGAAAGGAGACTCCAAGAAAGATGGAGAGAGACAGTTTGCAAGCACCTGGAGTGATGGGACAATGAGGAATGGCTTCACACAGAGAGACAGCAGGGTTAGATTGGATATTAGGAAAGATTCTTGACTATGAGAGTGATGAAGCACTGGCACAGGTTGCCCTGAGAAGCTGTGCCCCATTCTTGGCAGTGTCCAAGGCCACATTGGATCATGGAAAGTGTCCCTGCCCGTGGAGCTGGATGGGCTTTAAAGTCCCTTTCAACCCAAACCATTCCAGGATTATACAGCTGGGTCAGACAGCACCACAAGCCCCCTGTGCAGTTTTATTGGGCTGGCCACTGCTGGAACAGCCCTCACAGACCTTACATAAACAACCACTGTCCATATTTATACACAGATTGGTCACTGCCTGAGGCACAACACCGGATTTCCTATTCACAGCCACAAAGGGTTTAACTGAGGGCAATGTTCACAACCACAAACAGCCTCAGCGGTCAGCAGCTAAACTGAGAGCCCCAGGGCAAATCTGGGGGTGCCAGCCCTGCTGGAACCCAGTGACAGCACTCATCAGCCCCCAGAGCACAGATCACAATCCACCAGTAAGGAAACAATATTCCTAAGCGATTGAATTAAGTGCAAATCATTTAAGACATTAGATAATGCCTTGGCTGCTATTTTTTAATGCCAATCTTACTTTATTCATTTGCATTTTCAAAGCAATTCATTCCTATTTAATGAATTACCAGATATTTCTCATCAAAATGAGTAAAGAAATTACAGTAGAAGTTTTTTCTTTATTATTTCATCGGGTTGGCAGTATCAGAAGAGATAATGCAATGTCCCCTGGCACCATAAAATATTCAGCATTGTGAATAAAGTTCTTGATAAAAGAGCAGCAGAAAGCAGCATTTTATTAGGGCCCAGTGCTTTTAAATTATTTAATTTAAAAATTAAATCATATTTGAAACATTTGATTACTCTTAAATAACAATACATAACTCATATCTTTTTTAAAAAGTCATCTTCTGCTCTCTATGGCTATATACATTTAAGAAAAGGATTAGTGATTAGAAAATTTCTCCTCCAACCAGCCAATTCTGACACTGCATCTTCATCCTGGAGAGTTCCTCTCTCAAGTTGCATCAAGGTGCAACCAGAAAGAGTCACAAAAATTGAAGGATGCCTTAAAACTGCACTCTGTTTCCCTCAGTCTCATTCTTTATATCAAGTTCATCTGATGGCCACAAATGTGATATTTTAACCTAGATTGAAATTGATTCTCTTTTTTTGCTTTTTTGGGCACAAGAAAGATGAACAGGTGGTGGGAAAAAGAAATATTTGGCACTCAAAGTAGACCAAGATGTTCACTCCTAGGTGCCCATTTCCCAGAGGTAAGGAAGTGTCAGGCTTCTTTCTATAAGCTACCCCAAGACTCCTGTCACATCCCTTCTAAGGGAAGCTTTATGCATACCTTATATTTAAAGCCAATCCAAAGCAGAATGCTGTGTGAAGGGTTTTACTGATAAAATTTCATATAAAGTTTTGAAGTACTTCCACCTTAAACAGAAAAACCCTGGATTTATACTTTTCCCACTACCTAAAAGCTGTCTCTTTTTTCTTGTATTTCTAAAACTGAACAAACAAAAGAATAAGGCAGTGGGGAAAGGAAGAGAAAAATATAAAAATAAGAACCTTGGTGTTTGTGGAAGAAAAATTTTTAAAAGTCCAGCTGGCTTCTAATGAAAAAAAATCCTGAAAAACCCTCATGAATGTTTTTGTTAGGAGGCATGATGATACATCCCCCACATTCAATGCTAGCAAACAAAAGTTAAGCCACAGTAAGCTGGATTAAATGAGACTAATTAAATTTTCTTTTGGACAGACATCACTGCCTTAAGCTCCCCACCTGCAAGCTTAAGCAACATTTCATCTTTTAGAGGTAAAACTGATATAGAACTCCAGAGCTCCCACCAAAGGGAACAACTCTCCCAAACCACATAATGCAGAAGCAGCTCTGCCTCCAGGCACTCCATAATAAGCATTGTTAAATATTAGCCAGCCAGAATTGTATAAAACCTCACATATTTCCTGCCCCAACACTGAATTAAGTAATGTATAATTCTACAACTCCAAGTACAACTTGCTTCTCCTGTGGATGAACTAAAAGTGTTGGTGTTAATCAGACCAGCTGCCTCACAGTTAAACCTCTGTCCAGAAAAGTGCATAAACCTGTGGGGATAATCTGTCCCACAAAATAAAAACATATGCAACAAGCATTACTCAGCAGGATGTCAAATCACAACAAATGCTTGGGAAGGGTTTTAATTTAATCCACTCCTTGTACACACAGGCAGGCATTGAAAACATTGTAAACTCAAACAATGAAATTTAAAGCAAGTCTTTGACTGAAGGAGCTTCAGGCCACTGGGGATATTTGAAGACTAAGGTCACCCACTCTCTTCAGCTTTTACCGTTGCTTGGTCTACAAATGTTTTAATTACATTTCTGGAAAAACTAAAAAACACTGCATGGGGATATACACTATGCATTGCAGATTTTCTTTCCCCTCCCTCCATAGAAAACAGCTGCTATCCTTCAGTAGAAGTGGGCTATTTTATACCACTCAGGGTTCAGACTTTCCATACTTCTCTACCCAGAACACAGTTGTACATTTAGAAAAGCTTTGTGCCACGTTATAAGCTCTTTAATTAATCAAAATTTTTGATCTGCTCTCTTTATACTCTCCACTTGGGAACATTTTTATGAAGGAAACATCATTTTACCTGGCTCCATATGATATTTAATTCTGCTTCTCAAATATCAGTTAATCTCATAAAGGCACACTGCTCGTAAGTGTTCCCTCCTCTCACTTAATTAATTTTTAATGCCCAAAAAATTGCAGTTTTCAAAAAAGCCAATTAAAATGATTCATCCAAAAAAATCCCCAGCAAATGCCCTTTCAGGATGACTCAACTGCTTGTATTTATCATATTTGCTCAAGTCAATGAGGGGAAACTATTTTTGAAGTTGGAAGACGGGGTTACGAAACAGAAAGGAGATTTATAATGAAACAGCCACGTTGCTCAGCATTTTTTGATCCAGGAGAAAGTAGCCAAGGCATGACATCCAAATTACAAAGAAAGCTGAAGGAGCACTGAGGAGGCAATAAGTAAGGACATAGATATGCAGGAGCCACAAGAGTGAGATGGGGGCAAAGGGATTTACCAGCATTATGATATTTCCCCAGGCAAGCTGAGACCAGAAAGCTATCCTCATATATCCATCCACATTAACCCTTTCCATAGGCTCTCTGGGACAGATGCTCACACTGAGTCCTACTCTGCCTCAGGCACTGCCAAGTCAAGTCCCCCTTGAGTCTCAATCCTTGTTTTTCCTTCAAGGGCAAAATGCACTGGGGGGAAAATGGCTGATTTAGGGAGTTCTTTGGTTATGTCCTTCTCCTTGCCATTTATTTCATCCCTCCTCTCCTTTCTTATTAATTTTTTAAAATAGGATTGTCTACTTGTACAGTTTTGCAGTTAAGTGTAACCAATCAAGTGTGTGATAAGGGTGGACTTGATGAAGGGGTTCCTTGAAGGTCAGCTCTAAGGTCCATATAAGAGAACTCTGCACCCATGTGAATCCCTATAAAGTTAATCCAAACAGAGGTAGTTTTAAAAAGCCAGACCACGGCAAAAATTAGGTGGTTGCACTGATTCAGTGACAGCTTCAGGAAAAGCTTCCACCTACTGATTGATCAAACCCAGTTCTGGCATTTCCACCAGGTCTTCCTAAACACTCAGCCCCTCAGTCTTCAAGGGGATGCCCAGAACAGAACTGAAAACAATCCCACAATACACCATACATCCAACCTACATACAGGCACTTATATCCTTTTTATTTAATAGAGGATAACTTTGTTTTTGTTTCCTTTTGTTTTTGCTCCTTTAGAACAGTGGGTTATCAAAAATCACTAGTGAAATCCTTCATTTGTGGTGGACTTGTGATGTGAGAATAAAATTACAGAAACTTACAGAAAATTATGGCTCTACTTCTTCATAAAGAGGAAGACCTAACATGTTTATGTAATTACCCAAAGATAATAGGCAAAAATAGCTTAATGAGAAAGGAATTACAGATGCCAAAGGAAGGGTCACCTTCAAGATAATGACTGGGAAAGGCACAGTCATCACAGCCTTAGTGAAAGAGTGAACATCCTTTGTTAGTGGAAAGTTAAAACACCTCACATTATGTCAATTCTTTTGTTTTGAGCAAGCCAGGAAACCATGCTCGCCAATAATTTACACCTATGTGGCAATAAGTAGATTATAGCACATGACTAAAATATCATGAAATGCTAAAAAGAACCTGCTGGAGACAGGAAAAAAATACCCAGATTTATTTAGAAGAATAACAGTGTTCTATTTCATTATCTCAAAGAGAAAGCACAGCTAAAAAGATTCCATATAAGAAATGCTGAAAAAAGTGCATTGTACAATGATGAAAGCATCCAAAGTCCCCTGATTTTTTTAAAAATGTATCACTGCTAAATTCTTCTAGAGCAACATGCAACAGATCTAGTTCCAAGGCCTTAGTGAAGATAACTGCTCATTCATCATTATTTCTTCATTTTCCAACAAGAATATTAAGTTAGTAGAGACTGAATGAATTTGTTTGGTTACTATACACAACCATGGCAAAGTCCCATAAGATTTGGCCCATGGCTAACAATTTTTTTGATCCTTAGTTTGCTTGACAGTAACTTTTAGAAGAAAAAAATATTTTATACTTAGCACACATTCAGGTGCAGAACCTGGGCCTAGGCCTATGCCAATAAAGTGAAAATAAGTCTCACTTTGCACAGCAAGTGTTGTTAGTAAGCATTAAATTATCCTCTTAATTAATCAATTATTTTAATTGCAGTATGGATGTCAAATATCTTGGTGCTCATTAATACTCTTTAAATAAGCATCACTGTAAGGAAAGTAGAATTCCATGGGGCACTGGTGTCATCAGAAGTATTTTCTAAATATAGGCATAGCTGCCACCTAAGTGGCCAAATTCCTACATCAGTTCTAGCAGCATGATCCAAGATAGATCTGTAAGCTAAAAATAGAAACAGTGGAAAGAAAGAATAGGAATGAGTAGGCTGCAATAAAGTGGACAGGGAAAGCAGCACAGCCCTCCTTGAAGTGTCCAGTTTTCCTATAGTTTACTGAAACAGATATGTCTGGGAGGGGACCAGGTATGCAGTACTGTTTTATAAGTCACTTATGCTCAAAGAAACCACATTCTTATAATGCACATCTCTATAATAGGTGCTTACGTGCAAAGGAAATATCCTCAGCAGCTGGACTTGAATGATCTTTGTGGGTGCCCACTCAGTCTGTTCTATGATCACTTGATTTTTAGTTCCTCTCAGAACTAAAGAATAGCACATAAAATACAAGTGATGAAACACACAAGTTCTCTGCAGTTTTTTAAGTCTATGAGAATTAAAGTGTAGATTTTTTTTTCCTCTACAGTGTTGGCAGTAGTGCCAGAATGGGAACAGAGCCACTCACCCAGAAAAAAAAAACCAGGTTATTTTTTTCCCCGTATCACAAGCTATCTGTTATGATGGAATTGCATTAAAACAAATCCAGAGGGGTTTCAGAAGGGCCAGAGAGGATGAGGAGTAAACAGCCACCCTGTGATACACCATCAGCAGAAACCAACTGGGAACTAGGCTGGAAACCTGGGATGTGCTTCTGGGATCTCATCAGTAACTGGCAGGCAAAAAGGACAAATTATTTCTCAGCAGTTTATACCCAAGTGCTCATAATCTCTCTAGTTATATAGGTATTTAGCCTTCTAGTGGAAATCAGGAAATGCAGAAAGCTCCTATAATACTCACCGCAGTGCTTCACCAGAGAACAAAATCCTAGGAAACCACTTCTGACAAATTAGAACAAAATCCTAGAAAACAACTTGTGACAAACCAAGAGCTCAGGTACAGAGCAGGAGAAGCTGCCAATAACAGCACATCACAGGAAGATAAGAGGCCATGAGTATCTCCAGAGATGCCTCACTCCTACACTTGAGCATTTCTGTGCACGTTGCCCACATGCCAGGAAGCTGTTTATTGTCTGTGTCACAGAAGTTGGCAGATGTACCTCACAGCCTTTGACAATCTGAAAATCTCTCCTTTGAGCAAGAGTCAAGAGCCAAAATTAAGCTAAAATCTTGAAAGGATTAGAACTATTTCATTAATACTTGGTCTGAATTCCAAAGTCAGTTCCAAACCTGAACTTCCCCACTCTGCCCATACTGAGAGTGCTTGGATTTCATGTTTCAAAGTGCAATTAGAAAATATGCTTGCTGTCCCACAAAATACCTATCACTTGGAGATTGTGCTTTTGTGGCATCTTGCAAGAGGGGAGGAAAAAGGGAACCCCTTTTCAACTCAGCAGACTCAAGCATTGGAGTATTTTGTTCTGAGTACAAACTTGAAGACATTATCTTTTCCCATGATGTGCATAGTAGAGTTACTTGAAGTCTCTCAAAGTCAGTCAGCTCCTGACACACATTTGTTTTTAAGGGAAACAGCAGAGAAATCAGAGATTGAGAACTCCAGTGCTGCTGACACACTGCTTTACAAAACTAAGCATCAGGCAAGGTGAGAAACAAGAGCTGGTGTCACAAACCACTGACTGCTTACTGGGACTTTTCATACCTTTCCAGCTCAATTTTAAAATTCAGAACCAGGTGCCAGTTTAAACTCACCAACCTCTCCCCACCTGGCTCAATGGTCACTTTTTCCATTCTATGCTAACTCAGCAACAGCCTCACCCACAGACACCTGCCCAAGAGCTGGTTTTTATCCATCAAGATGTAGGAGTTGGTCTCCATATATTTTATAATTATGAATTCATTATGCACCCATACATATTACACAATGAATAGAAACAGTTGAAACTGGATAATCTTTAAGATCCCTTCCAACCCAAGCCATTCTGACTCTGTAATTCTAAGTGCAGTTTTCTTTCAGTCTCCTGATGAGGTTCTGCAGCCCTGCTACAGGAACAGTGATTGAGAGCTTGAAACAAGCTCCACAAAAATAATCTGTGGAAAATTCACCATGACACTGGAGCCCATGGGCTGCTCTGGGCTCAGTCCTTATCAAAAACATCCCCATGGTACTACACAAGCAACACACAACTGTGTGGACAGTAGCCTGGTTACTAACAGAGAGCATAGAGAAATACTGCTGGGATTAACATAGAACAGGATAAAAGCCAGATCCATTTCCTATCAAACTCTTGATGCTATTTTGGATAACCTCTCTGACAGTAACTCTCCATTTCACAAACCAACAGCAGATGACTGCTTGCAGCATAGTGCTGACTTACTTCCTCACACACCAGCACCTGGCCACAAGAGGAAAAATCCCAGCATGAACAGACATGTCAGCAGCTTTGGGGACACAACACGTTTTAGGACCTGTCCTAGTGCACGCTGTCCAGTCAGACTCACTCAATCAGCTCTACAAGCTCAAAGGAAAGACTCCAAAACACTCATCATCCCCTCCTGGCACTCTGCAGTAGCTTTGATCTTGCTTTGGGCCAAGGTGTCAGTCACCATATGGACAATTAGTACAGCTGTGTCCAGGAGCTTCCTATCCCTCAATAAGGGACACAGCAGCAATATCCTCAGCTGCCACTGTGACTACAGAAAGAGGTCTTTGTTTTAGTGGATCAGCTGGCACATACCCAAACTCCAAGCAATATTCTGCAGCATCGTTTCCCTGTGATGAAGCACCTGTAGGTCCCAAAGTGCACAAAAGGGACACTCTTCCCAGTTACTGGGCTATCCCAGACAGTTACTGAGGCACTGGCCAGTGGAATGCCTGAGATTATACCTCAGATATCCCATTGCTCCTCCAACAGCCAGGCACCCCCTCCTCTTTGTTTCTCACTTACTGAAAGTAGGCACATAAACTTATTAGTGTATGTATAGAGGCTCTGCTAAAGAAAGAAAATAATGGATGTGGCACGTTCCTCTTGGCTCTGTATTTTGCTTACATATGTCTCTTCTTTACCTTTGATCTACAGATGCTCAGGACAGACAAGCTAATAGAGGAACTGCCTCCAAATTAATCCTAAACTATCAAGATACACAGAGTGACTTGCAATCTGCAGAAGAAGCTGTGCTAAGAAAGCAGGACCCTGTTCATAGTGGGGCCAAAAGTTGTCTGCATTTTAGTTAGAGCTTCACTATCTGCTTTGCAGAGCAGGAAAAGAATTCTCTCCTGTGCTAAAATCCTTGAGAAAATAAAACCAGTACTGCTGGCTTTTGTTTTCCCTTTTAGATCAACTGTTTTAATGCTCCTTATTTAAATACATTAAAGTAGGAAAAAAGGTGAGGTTTCAAGTAGAACTGAATGAACAAAGCACACAGCAGCTCCTGTAATCCCTCCTGCTGGAATTGCAATTTCTTTTTGTAGGAGAGAACTGTGTGCATGTGTTTCTGCACGAGCTATGCTGGTTGTCCTCGCTTACAGGACTTGACACAGCACTTCCAAGGGAATATTGAAATAGAGACAAAAGTGCCCTGACCTCTTGGTCCCTGGGGCCTGTTGGCTGGTAGGACAACTTACAGATGCTGCTGGATGGCAGCAGGCTTGGCTCTGCCCTCCCATACTGTCCCCCAGCTTGTCAGGGGGCTGAACACAGGTAACATGCTCATGGCAACACTCCAGGCTTGCCAGGAGTTTGTCAGCTACAGGACATGCCAGCATGGAGCTCCTTGGAAAGGGTTCCTTCAGGAGGCTACGTGTATACCCAAACAGGGCCCTACACTGCTGCTTCTTCTCAAAGTGTTGAAACAAGAACTTACTAAGTATATCACAGACATTTATAGCTGTGTTGTCTGACCCAAAAGCTGGGGGGGGGGGAGGGGGGAGGGGAAGGCATAAAGTAAAATCTCATTCTTTTCTTGGGAACAAGTCAAAGGTCAGTTGTCTTATCAAATTTCATCCCTTAAAGATACATCTGTTCCCTCAAGGAAATTTCTACTTGTTCCTCAATTTCAATCTTTGGCTTCTGCAGCATTACTGAGTAATTATGCTGTAGATTTTAGGAGCTCCTTCAGGGAAGAGTCCTTAGTTTGCTCTGAAGAAATCCTGAGTAACCCACATGAGAAGAGACTCTTATCATGTATCATTGGCCATTGAAATGTATGACAAACACCTGAGCAGCTGTGAAGACAACACATGTTCAGTGACACTACTACTGCCACTTGTGATGGTCCTCTCACAGCACAGGGAAGGGTTTGGATATATTGGTTAGCAAAACTCATTTCTAGCCAAAAGGCTCTTGATACCAAACCATTGATCTTTTTGGGGGGCCTCTGGCCCCCTAAGTTGATCTTTTCTGTTACACATCAGCACCTACACTCATCTACTCCACAGAGACTAAACTCTGCAACCAAACCAAAGGGAAATTCACTAGCTGAGCAACCACAAACCAGCACACCCCTCATCATCTCTTCTGTCTTTTTAGAGAAGGAGAACTTAGAGTTACTGCATATCTCTGCCAGAGCCTTATCTCAGTTAAGAGCCCAGCACTCACAAAGCAAAGGCAAGTACTCATTCCACAAATAGCCACACACTCAAGGCCTCCACTTCAGTGGAACACCACAAGCTGGGCTAAAGAGTAAAATTACTCAAGTGTTGAGCTATGGGAACAATTGTGTACAAGGCAAGAGTCTACAAGATGCAGCCTAATGTTTAATAAGATATCACAGCAAGTTATTTCTGGTGTTTTGCAGGCACTGTATTGCAGAAATCTCTTTACCATTAAATTCAAAACTGTAAATAGAAGAAAATAACCTTGTTAAAGCAGAATAAGGCTCCTGTGGTTGCCTATCACAAGGATGCAACAGGGAGGTGTATGATCTGCAGAACAGTTGATTAATTTTGCCCAGCAGTCACCTTTAATTATAGGACAGCCTTAAGGCTAACATCAAATCTTTACTCTGCGGACTCCAAAAAAATCATAGGCTGTGTTCTGGGAGTTCTGCCTCTGCAGCAATGGGGACAGGAGGCCATTTGAATGCCTCTTCTTTACATGTAGTCCATGCCTATTTCACTGCCATGTAGGAGGCGCAGGGCTGCTGAACCTCCTGCATTTCTCCTGCCTCCCTTCTGCCTTTCCACAGCTGCACACTTGCTCTTTGGGGCAGCTCCCAAGGCTGGACAGATGCAGGCAGCAGAGGAGCTAGGCAAGAAGAGGTTAAACATTCCACCTAAAGCTGGGGCTGTGGACACAATCCATGTTTGCTGCCAGCCCACTCCCCAGTTCCCACACTGATGCCTCCAGAAATTGCCTCCTTTCAACTGAATGATTTGACATTTATGCTAAACATGTGCTTGCCTTACCTGTAGGCATTTTCTGGTACATAGAAAGTTTTCCTCTTTGGAAAAGGCAGACTGGCCTTGTTCCAACTCAGCATCCCCTGCTCCTCAGCCCGTTTGCTACAAGAGCCCACTGCCTCTGCACATGGACAAGGCACACATCACAAGGACCTTGAATGTCAGTGCACATCTTTCGTAAGGACTTTCAGGCAAATTTATGATTAAAAGTAGATATTCAAGCAGAAGATGAATATATTATGTCCTCGGGCTCCTTAAGTCATGATCCATATTTATAATGCAAGGCTAAGGCTTCTATTGAATAATTACATCTTTTGCCTGCTCATTCTTCCCTCCCACCCCCATATGTATACACTCACCACAAATGCATATATAACATTTAAAGTGAGCAATTATTCAACCCAAAGGCAGAATATCCTTTCCAAGCTAGAGAGGGAGCTCAATTCTGTAATTGTCATGCAAGGTCTGCAGTAGCAAACCTTGTTGAGATGAAAACACCTTACTCAGCATGAATAAAGGTGAGAACAACATATTCCAAAGGGGCTGGAGCATACTATGGCTAACAAATTCCAGGACTGCAGTAGCCACAGTCATTCCAGCTTCAGGCAAACATTTCCCTTCCAAGCAGAAGTCTGATTTGAAGTTCCTGACTTCTTACTTGGTCAGTTCTTCAGAGTAGAAGGTAATGCTTTATAAATAAATGAAAGACACTTTAAAACATTTGACTGCCACTGAATTCAGAAATCATACAAAAAAACCCCCAACAGTACCACAGACATTGCTTTTCAACTAAGGTTGATATCCCCTCTCTTATTTGAGGTCATCTTTCTCAGCAACAAGCACTGCCACTGAATGACTTGAAGTCAAAAATTTGGTTAGAAAGAGAATTTTGACCAGTATCTTAGAAACATAAGCATTATTTCTTCATGTACCCTTCTCAGGTCAGCAGATTTCATTATAAAAGAGGGAGAGTACAGGTATCACTAAAAAGGATTCCACACAACCAAACAGACAAGAACTGCATTCAATACAGCTGAGAAATACAGCTTTTACACACAAGTACATGTACATACATGCAGGCAGGCACTTCTAATTCATCAGAAAATCAGAAGTTTTTTTCACTAAATTGAACACTTTCCATCTTCAGCAGTCCAGTTTTGGAAGGGGAAATGCTGTCAGAAGCCTTGAAGCAGTGTGCTGCAAACAAAAGTGTTTCTTGACAGGACCCCATCTTACCAAAAACTTTATTAAAAAAATTCCTAGCAGGTGTCACCACTCTTAGTACCTCCCCAAAAATTTGCCCTCCAATACACAAAAGGAGCAGAAAGTGCTGGGAGCCTGCACACAGAATTGTCTCAGAGGCTCCACTAAATCAAGGGTAACTTCCATGGCAAATTTATCACACTACAGACCTAGTCCCAGATAATCAGTGTCAATGAAATGTATTTAGCTAACTGGGATTCCTCCAATGATATTTTAAAATTCAAATCCCTTAGTCAGGCAGAAATGTAAATCACAGTGACACTGGTCCGCTGAAGAAAAAAAGTCACAGATGCAAAAATGGGTGTCATATTCTGAGGGCTGGCAGAGCCAGACAAGAACACCACTCATAGAACAGTATTTGAAAATTAAGCTCTCCAGCTCTGCGCAGGTCATTGAGACATCACTCAAAGCAGAAGCATGGGAAATACAAGTGATATTAAATTGCCAGGCAGCAGGAGTGGGGGATTGTGAACAGGGATGGGCAGAGCATCTTTGAAGAAGTTAGTGACTTTTTGCCTTATTCCTATCATCCCTCAAAAAGACAAATGGCAACAACTCCTGCCTTGTCCTCATTGCTCATGGCTTAGCAGAATCAGTGATTTTTCTTCTTTTTCCCATCCACCTCCAAAAGAGATAAAAATCGTTACCTCCTTTCATAAAGAATTTCACCACACACCCTGATCAAGAAGCAAGGTGTAACCAAGCTCCCCCTGAGTTGTCCTCCCACCTCTCTTGTCCACAAAGAGAAGAGCAGAGAAACAGAAACTTATTGGTCTTGACCTGCAACAAATTTGCTCAGCTCTGCAGCAGATAAAGGAAATCAAGGCTACACCAACAGCCTCTGCAGAGGAAAGAGACACAAACAAAAGGTATTCCTGAGGCTGTAGTCTAATGCCTGCCTGAAAGATTTTTTGTTAATTCAGAACGGTTCTAATATTTCATCCAAGCATTTGTGTCTGCCAGTAGGGCATGCAAGCCACAATGAGAGGTTGAGCTGCTGAATTTTCACAGGGTAAAGTTAGGCCCCTGGAATTCTTAGTTCCTCACCAGTAGAATTCCTATAAACACAGATGGATGGCAACTCCAGAGATGGATGTACTGACTTGCTCTGCAATCCAAATACTACTGTGAGGTCTATCCTGCATCACTTCTTAGCACACTACAGCATCTCACACCAGTGATATCTTGTTTCTACCACTCACTGCAATTGCAGCAGGAGAACTCAGTTCCTAAGAACAATTTGGAAGAAAATCAGCACAAAAAATAAGAATTTTTGTAACTCAGGCTGAATTTCTGGGTTATTGTGATGCATTTTGCTGCTGGAAAGGAAAAAAAACCCACAACAAGACACAGGCACTGTATTCCCATGACATGTGTCCTCTTGTTTAGTCCTAAAGAGGATTGCATTTGTCAGCTCACAGCACACAGGACATGTGCTGTGCATTTCACTGCTTCTGCCAGTCACTCAGTTTTATGGTGCAAGATTCCTTGCTGCTGTGCCTTACTCCTAGAACATCATTTAAGCCTGGTTTTTATTTGGAGTGGCAGCTACAGGAAGCAGTCTTGCTGAGATACAGGAGAACATCTGCATCTGAGGCTTGCTCCTGCTTTGTCATTATGAATATATAATATCACAGCCCTGGGAAGGGAGGAGGCCAGAGCATCCTTGCAGGTGTGTTTGATGGGGTGGGTAAATCTTGCCAATAACGGCAATTAAGAACCCGATGTACTTATGACACACCAGTAATAATTTTTGGAAACACTTTAGCATTCAGGAAAAGTCAGATGAGGTGGGGTAGAAGCTCACCTTAAAAAGCCAAGGGATGACACCTAAATTACAGTGTGCCAAACTGAACAAAACAACTGCAAATAATTTCTTAGCTGCATCCAGACCATCATGACAAAACCACTAGCAATGACTGTGGACTCGTTCTTGCCCAGGGGCTTGTCTGTGCACTCCACAGCATCCCACTGCTCACAAACCAGCTCCCTGCCAACTTCACTGTCTGACAGTGGCTTGCCTGGCTGAAATCTCCAAGATAGTCCTCAAAAAAAGAGGAGGTTTTGCCTTGGTAAAGCCCTGGGCACCCCCCCAAGAGGAGCATCTCTCATGGGTACTGCTGTTTTTTCCATCTGTTCCTGGGATCCCTGGTGCAACTGTGAACCTGCTTTGCTCTCCACCCTCATCCTGAGGCAGGTCTCTTCACATCAAGTGCCAGCCTGGGGGCTGAAAATGCCTCTGGAAAAGCTTTCAGGGGCTGCCACCACCTGTGGTCTCACTAGGATGACACTGCTGCTCTGTGGGACCCACACAGGCTTTATACAAGAGGATGCAGAGGTACACACCCAGAATGATGCCACAGAAGAGTGAAAGTGTACACAGACAATTCACAGAACGGTCACCAGAATTCACATCAGACATCAACTCCTCACATGCATGGGGAACTGTCAGACCACAAAACAACTGTGGCTCTCTGCCACAAGAGCCAAACCTAGGGCAGGGAAACAAATGCAGACAGCAGAGATCTCACACACACCAAGCCCACCAGAGCAGTGCCTACCAAGTGTCCACGTCCTAAGGGAAAGCTTATGACAATTGTAAGGGCTGTTTGACTTCAGATTCCAAAACACAAATTTAAGTGAAAATAAAATTTAAAATGTCACAAATGCGCCTGGAAAAGTTTTAGCATTTCTTATATTGGCTTATGTTCAGTAAAGGTGAACTAGCTCAGCTACAATAGAAACAAACCTCCAAAAATCTGCCTGGGATTTAAGTCTTACAACCTGCTTTTACTCTTGAAATACCCAGTCCTCTTCTAGCTGATTAGAGTAACAGGATACCCTGAGAAAGGCTGCTTTTGTATTTCCCGGACTTTACGGAGTCAAAATAATTTCAGAAGCTTTACTGGGATTTCATGCTTCTTCATTAAGTAAGGAGGTGAAATCCCTGTTAAAAGTAATTTCCCAGCTACAAAGGAGATAAAACTCCAGTTAAAAAAACCCAAAACTTTTCCCAGCTACAAACACCCAAGGTATTATTTTAATACTTGTATTACACCATATAAACTGTATTTTGCTTTAGAAGCCTTATGTCTTTGCCAGGACTGTAGAAAATGCAGTTGCCTCCAGAAGCAAAATCTAGAGGAAGGAGAAATCCATTCCAGGGAGATGATGGGTTTTCTTGCCATACATCAAGATATGAGCACCTTCTGTGATGCCTACAACACATTTTTAGCCAAAACCTGACCCAGGTGATGGAGCACCCCATTACATCAGAGCATCTTTGGGTTATTGCACCACACTCTGTACAGAGCTATCACAGTCCGTTACCCATGGAACAGTCTTCATCCTAACTCAAAATAGTCTAACTTCTGATATGCTGACTTAAAGTGTTCTTCCCTTTGATTTTTAAGTCATTACTGGATTGTTTGGGCAGTTTTGCTCTAAGCACTGCTCCATAAAATTATTTTCCCTGATCCAATTATATATTCACTAAAACAAGCCAAAACATCATTTAGATTCAATTATTTTAGCAATCTATTGCTTCTCAGAGTTGAAAATATTTTAAGAGAATCTGAAGCACAAGGTTAGATCATTTACTAAATCACATCAATATGCAATCAGAAGACTCAAAGTTAACTTTTGAGAGTATCTGGGTAAGTCTCACTTCCTCTTTTTATGAGCTTACTCTTCACAGTACCATTTAGCTAAAAATGCTCTAATCACTAGAAAAACTTGTCAGTGCAGTTAGTCAAGTTTCCTACAAGTCTCATTTATTTTCCTGTAACAGACATCAGCTAAGTGCCCCAGAGCCCCTCTCCCTGCACACTGCATCTTTTTTGCAGCTCCTTTTTTCGCTCTGTTAACAAACAGCCCCCAGGGAGATCACCCCTTATCTCCTAAGCTAAAACTCATCAACACCCACAGTGTCCAGGACAAGGCTCAGATGCATTTCTCAGGACCTGCTTCCTTTCATTGCTGCTGATACCCCTGGAAGCAGGAATTTGCAGACTTGCAGAGCAAGGATAAAGTTCTCCCTAATCTCTCCTCCAAATGTAAAGGTTACATTAGAGGTGTCAAACTCTGAGAGGTGTTTCTGAGAGTGGTACAGTGTTTGCCAGGAAGATAGTTTCAAAGGTTTGAGTCTGAAGATGATTGAAATGCAGAGTTTGCTGTCCTTCCACAAGAAGCTCCTTCTATATCTGTTCTTCATACACCTCTGCTCTGAGGAAAGGCTGAGGGAATTGGGATTGTTCAGCCTGGAGAGGAGAAGGCTTTGGGGTGAGCTCATTGTGGCCTTGCAGTGCCTGAAGGGAGCCCACAGCAAAGATGGAGAGAGACTCTTGCCAAGGGCCTGGAGTGACAGGACAAGGGGGGAATGGCTTCACTCTGACAAAGAGCAGTTTTAGATTGGATATAAGGAAGAAATTCTTCCCTGTGGGGGTGCTGAGGCCCAGGTTGCCCAGAGCAGCTGTGGCTACCCCCATCCCTGGCAGTGTCCAAGGCCAGGTTGGATGGGCTCTGAGCAACCTGGGATAGTGGAAGGTGTCCCTGCCCATGGCAGGGGATTGGAACTGGATGATCTTTGAAGTCCCTTCCAACCCAAACCATTCTATGCTTGTATAATCAAACGCTAGCTCCTGAGACAAAGTACTGCTCTACTTGCAGGAAAAAAAAGGAGAGCAAAACCACCCTTGAAAACTCCCAGTACACAAATCTGCAAATGCAACGAGCATCACAGTTCTCTGAACATTCACCTCTTAAGTTGAAGGCCCCACACAGAAAACTAGTGGAAATTAGTTTTTTCTTGATACTTTTTCCAATAGCCTCTGCGTTAGCCTTTGCACACCTATCTTTTAATAAGTTACTACACCATCCAAGCCGAGCAGTGCAGAGATCTACCTTTTATTCCTGGGGTTGCTAGCAGAAATTCAGGAAGCAGGTGTGCCTCAGCATCACCCTCAGGATGGAGGGAGCTCAGACTGTTCTTCTGCACTCTGGCCTTCTCTAGTTGGAACATTTAAACATCTCAGTAGTGGAAGTCTCATTTCCCAGCTACGCAACAAGCACAATGACATCAGTCTTGATCGGATCCAGGGTACAGCTTCCCCTGAAATGAGAGTGCAGCATGGAGACACAGCCGCTGGCACTGCTATAGGGCTGCACTTGTAAACACAGGCAGGCAAAACCCTATGATTGTGCAAACACCACATTTGTACTGAAAATGCATTTGTAAAACAGCACACAAACATTTTTAGGTGCTGGGAGTACTTCAGGCATTTTTGATGAAGGACGACTTTTTTATAATTTAACAAACAGATGCAATAAGCTTGCACCAAGTTTGAGGAAATTGTTTCAGTTCTTTTACCATTTACCTGACTACATTTTTCTGGGTTGCTAGACATATCTTAGTTTAAAATAAAGATGTTTAATGATCACCCTCTTTGTTTCTACCTTACTCTACAAAAATCCAGTATGTGTAGCACAGCACTATTCATGTGGGACTCAATACCCTGAGTAGAAAGTTTTAGTCCAATAGGCTCAAAAGCTGTTTTTTAGTTCCATTATTGCCTCCAAAGAAACAAACATAACCTCATTTGTTCCACAAATACTAATGTAATTTGGCTTTGATCTTGTCTGGACCAAGATAAAAGGTATCCTTTAAATTACATTCATTAGAGCTTTAACCCACTTCTAAACAGAAAGCAAGTTTGGCACAACCTCATTTAAGCATTTTACACATATAAATAAGGAGGACAACATCCTCAGCTACCTCCTCCAGGGGATATCCTCATCAGACTAGGGATACCAAGGACAAACGTCTTGAACCCTCTGAGCATTTGAGCACCCTCTACAGACAAAGGGAAAACCCCACAGAGAATGAAATTATTCCTCTTGCATTACAACAGGTGTCTGTGAAATGACTTACCACATTTACCATTTCTATGGCTAATGAGATGACAGAGAAAGCTCCAGGAATTTTAAGTTAGAAAAGGTTGTTCCCACTGAGTTGGTTACAGGAGGTAGACAAACACCCATCTAAGAAAAACTTGATCCTTAACTTTTTGGCAAGCAAATTTAGGATTAAGTCAGTCCCGGCCTTTTAATACAGGCAATTACATATTTGACCAAAGTTGACTCCTCTCCAGCTTCCAGTGTTTGGTCTACACATTTCAGGAGTTAAACATTAAGACCACATGCAGTTAAGGTTTTCTACTTTCCCTTGCAAAACACATGTTGCTTTCCAAAAAAACCCCTTGAAAATAGTCTTTTGTTTTGGAGTCTACACAGATATTTGACAAGAGCCAAACAAGCTGCAGGAGTATCAAAAGTTTAGATTGCTGAACAGATAAGGAGCAGCCTTTGGCTCTGCCCCTATGCACTGAAAACTTCAGTATTAAGCATTTGCCTATTGGTATCCTGTCTCCAGAGCCACAGCAAGGCAGAACCACAGCCTCTTTCTGCTTGGCCCAGTCCTGCATCCTGACCCCAGCTCCAGCACTTGGAGTCAAGCTCAACCTTCACTTGCAGTCATCAATGGATCCTCAAGGACAGAGCTACAAAAGAACCCTGAACTGAACCTAAATTGAGCAGTATTTTATCCCTATGGATCATTCCATGAGGGTTCCACATGCAGCATGCCCTACGCATGCACTAATCTGACTAAACCCAGTCTTTGAGGTGGGGGGAACAATTACTGTCATTTAATGCAACACAGCCAGGTTTCATACATTCTGTAGCTCATCTGTGTCAAGAGATATAAAAACTGTAGGCATTCACATGCAACTACAGAAGAGTTAGGCGCAGTTTGCATAGATTTATACTGTACCAAAAATGTATTACACTATTCATGTGTAAAATCTACCAGAATGCAATTTATTGGATCAGTAGTCATAAAGAGTAGGGCGTGTCTTATTGCCTCCAACAAAAGCCTTTTGCCTTCTCCAGCCATGAAAAGGCTGAGTGCCTCCCACATTTTAAATAACTGCTCAATCTCCTTTTAAAGCATGTAACTGTATAAGATTTCAACTCCTTTTAAAAGAAGAAAAAAAAAAAAACCCACAGTAGTTTTTCTCAAGTCCCCTCTGGCATATTCTAGGTATAGCAATGCTAGGCAGTCACAGCAGTGTTGCATTTGGAAGCTTTCCAGAACCATGTGTGACTGAGAACACCAGGTTATCTTTTCCCTATATCTCCAAGTAAACAGCACTGCACCATTACTCACACAGAGAATTATGTTCTGAGGCACACAGGAGCAAACGTGCCCATGCAAAACCTCAGCTGCATAAAAACCCGTGGCTTAACCTGCTCCCAAAGCTCAAACATTCCAACAGCCTCTATTCTCCTTCCATCGATCTCACCCTTTTCTGCAGATCCATAAACCCAGCTGACAGACTGGCAACTTGCTGATCCAAGCATTGGCTCTCCCCTTGTTCTTGTTTCAGCATGACTTGGTCAGCGTGTAGCCTCATTTGTAGCTTGTGAAACTGCAATAGCTAAACAAACATACGTACATGAGGGACTTGTCAAACAAAGCAGGCCGTAAAATTATCAGAGTGGAAATCAAGTGCCAACATTTATTATATGAGGAGCCACACCCCAGCTGGCAAATCTCAGGCCCACAGCCTGATAAGAGGGAAGAAATGGCTCCAAATTTCTCTGTATTAGCTGTGACAAAAGTCTCATTAAAAAACAAGCCTAGAAAGCATTTAAGGAGCAACACGTGCACACATCCATTTGGATTTCCCTTAACACTGCAGTGCATTTTATCAGAAATACTTTCAGCAATTTAATCCTCCTGGTACAGCTCCTAGTTAAACAGTATTACTACTACATTTCCATTAAAATGCATGATACTTCTACACATGTAAAATTTATTCCACTTTTGCTTCTTTATCCAGTGCATTTTCCCACCAACACAATATTTGAGCAGCTTAGTGATTTGTGCTGGTAGCAAAGCAACACACTGAGTATTAATTATATCAGGTTACAACATTTTCATCTTTGATTTTTCAAGAGCAACTGCCAGCCTTGAAGATTTCTTCTAGATTAAGGGCAATGCCAAAGGAAATTAAGGCAAAGAAGACAGGTGACAATAAAGAAAGCCTCTCATCAGCCACTGAATTTGCTCTGTAGGTACAAATGCCACCCAGGAATAGGATGCAAGGTAGACTACAAACAAGTGCCAAGGAAGAGAGGAACAGTCTCAAACAAATCCTTGGGAGGTAAATGGCAACCTATGAAGAATGCCTTTTTCCAATTCCAGTCAGCAATACTGCTGGAAGTGTTGCCTAGGATGTTTGCCTGCTACAAATATTTGAGCTGGTAATTATTAATTTTAAGACTTTTTTCAAACTCTAAGTGTGCGGATACATAGATAACTGGAAAATTGCTTTTTATAGGACTAACCAAACCCATAATATTCAGGCAATGTACTACTCAATGCACAAAAAAAAAAATCTCAAGCCAGTACTGCTAATTTTTCTTTATATACGTATACAAGTAAATAATCTTATTAATATGCTGGCAGTTTACAAAAAGTTCAATTTATTATTCAACCTATGCAGTGATGATGAATGAAGTCAATGTCAGACTTAAGAAGAGAGTATTAAGGGAAGGAGGTAGGCCAGCCTTTGCCTTTCCTTCCCAATAGGGTAAACATTACACCTCAAATCCTTAGGTCAGAGTAGATTGGAAAAGACCTCCAAGAACATTGAGGCCAGCCATAAACCAAACACTGCCAAGGCCACCACTAAGTCATGGTCTCATTAACTCATTTCCAAGTAACATCTGTCTGGTTATATCAGTTTTGTCCAGTGCTAATTACTGCAGTCAGATGATGACCCAAGAAATAGTAGAGAACACAGAAAACATCAAGTCTGGGCTTTTGCATACAAAAACACTGGACCTCAAAAAGCAGAGCATCAGCTGACAAAACCAGGTGGGAAATAACCTTCAGATATTGAATTCTTCAGACTTAACAGGGCTAAAATCTGAAGGTTTGGACAGTCAGGATTGCCATTGTGAGCACTAGAAACTTTGGGTTTGCTTCAACTGGGGGAAAAAGCACTGCCTGGAAAACAGAGCCAGAGCCAGATCCATAGCTGGAACTGCAGGAACAAATTCAAGGAACAAGGAACACCAGTCCAGCAACTCCAGAAACAAATTCAGAATCAAGTTAAGGCCAGCTTCTCTCTGCTGCATTTTTGTAGGCTTAAATAAAATGGGCCCTATTCTCAACTGTCCTACAGTCCCACCACATAATTTTTCTCCTCTCTACCCACCAGAAAACAGATGCAATGGTGAAAAGAGGTGTCAAATTGACTGTAGATAGATATATTATGCTATGACTTAACTGGTTCCAAAGAGCTACAAGCACACTGGGGAAGTAGAATCACAAGGTTGGAAGAGACCTTCAAGATCATAGAGTCCAACTCGTGCCCTAACACCTCATCTAAACCATGGCACCAAGTGCCACATCCAGTGTTTTCTTAAACACATCCAGGGATGGTGACTCCACCACCTCCCCGGACAGACCATTCCAGTACTTTACCACTCTTTCCGTAAAAAAACTTTTTCCTAATATCCAATCTTGGCGCAGCTTGAGACTGTGTCCTCTGTTTCTCTCAGTTGCTGCCTGGAGAACGAGACCAATGCCCAGCTGGCTACAGCCGCCTTTCAGGGAGTTGTAGAGAGTGATGAGGTCTCCTCTGAGTCTCCTTTTCTCCAGGCTAAGCAAGCCCAGCTCCCTCAGCCGTTCCTCACAGGGATCGTGCTCCAAGCCCCTCTCCAGCCTCGGTGCCCCCTCTGGACGCGCTCAAGCGTCTCATCGTCCTTCCCGAACTGAGGGGCCAGAGCTGGACACAGCACTCGAGGTGTGCCCTCACCAGTGCCAGGTACAGGGGGAGAAGGACCCCCCTGCTCCTGCTGGCCACACCATTCCTGATCCGGGCCGGGTGCCGTTGGCCTTCTTGGCCACCAGGGCACACTGCTGGCTCGTGTCCAGCTGCTGTCACCAGTACCCCCGGGTCCCTTTCTGCCTGGGCACTGCCCAGCCACTCTGTCGCCAGTCTACAGCGCTGCAGGGGGTTATTGTGGCCAAAATGCAGGACTTGGCACTTGGACTTATTAAACTTCATCTTACTGGACTCTGCCCATCCATTCCAGGTCTCTCCGCAGAGCCCTCCTACCTTCCAACAGATCTACACATGCTCCCAGCTTAGTGTTGTCTGCAGATTTAGTAGCAAAAGACTCAATGCCCTCATCCATGTCATCAATAAAAATACTGAGCAGAACAAGGCCCAGCACAGACCCCTGAGGGACATCACTGGTGACTGTCCCCAGCTGGATGCAGCACCGTTCCCCACCATCTGGGTCTGGCAATCCATCCAATTCCTAACCCAGCAAAGAGACTCCTGTCCAAGCCCTGGGCTGTCAGCTTTCCAGGAGTGTGCTGTGGGAAACAGTGTCAAAGGCTTTGCTGAAGTCCAAATTGACAACTTCCACAGCCTTTCCTGCATCCAGCAGGTGGGTCACCTGGTGGTGACTCCATAAAAGGAGATCAGGTTGGTCAAATGTGACCTACTCCTCCTAAACCTGTGCTGGCTGGGTCTGATACCCAGGCCATCCTCTAAGTGCTGCATAACAGAGAAGGTAGAGGACAAACAGCTCCAAAATTGCTCTTTTAGCCATGCAAGCTCCTAGGTGTCCCCAGGGGCCATGGCAGACAGTTTAGAACCCTCTTCTGTCCCCTCAGCTCTCATTCCTGCCCCTCATATAAGAGGAGAATGGCAGAATTGGTGGCTTCAAGAGGACAAGATATGACCAGTCATCATATGAGTAGAAACCACACTAAAAATACCAAGGAACTGCTGGTCCCAGTAGGACCTAGGCTTGTGTTAAAACAGTAAATGAAGCTTCAAGTGAATTAAAATAGAGCGAGAGATTTAGCATGTGGTCAAACCAGCATTTGCTCAGGACTGACTTTTAGGAGCAGGTGAGAGAAAAAGCACTGAGTGCTGTTGGGGAAAGTCAGCTCTCTCCCAGAAACAGAATGTTGTTCGTTGAATATTGCTTTCTAGATGTTAGAAATATTTTTGCTGGTAGGTCTACTGGTTTGGGGACTGTCTTACCACCAATGTAAGCCAAAATAAAAACTACAAATGTCGATATCAAGAGCAGCAAAAATACTGAAACTTCCTTTTGTCTGCAGGCTTGAGAAAGGAAAAAAAAAAAAAAAAACTGGCATTAAAAAAAGTTCAAATCACATGACACATCTGTGAAAAGGTAAGCTGGCCTGGGGGGCTTACAGCAACAGTCAGCCCAGCCCAAAGCCTGATCCTGCTGGGTGAAGCCATTCCTGGCTGTGTATCCCAGCAGGGACACGTGATCACTGCAGTGCATGCAACAGGCTGTACCTTAAATTAATGGTTTGAGCCAGAGGACCACACACCGTTACCTCTCCTGGAGGAGCTGGCTGTAATAACTGTGGTGCTCACACACCACCTTCATCCTTGCATTTAAAAACACAGGCAAAGTGGAAGGTGTGATTATTCTTCAATGTCATAGCCAATAAATATTGCAGAGCTCAAAATTAAAGCACAGAGAGAAGCATCCACAGAACAATTTTCTCTCCATTAAAAATAAAGCATTGGCGCTTGTCAGATTTTAATTTACTAAGCCTTTCTCAGTCATGCATCCCAGTCAAAAATTTAAGATCTTTTCTGTCTAAAAAGAGTCATTTACTGAACTTTATGAGCAGGAGAACGCTGTTACTGACTGACTTTAGAAACTAATAGACAGTATTCTAAGTGATAGTCTTCTGGATTTATTGGGAGTGGGAATGCCTGTGGTGTGCAGTCTGGGGAAAAAAAATGCTAAGTTATAAGAAAGTTGCTTATACTGCTGCTTAAAAGAAATTAAAAGCCCTCCACAGTGGATCTTCTGCTATGTGCAAGATGCACATCAAGACTCTTCAGTCTTCCAATACTACAATGGTCTCAGCCATGCCATGACCTGTAACACCTCACCTCTGATTGCTTTGCACAATGTAAACTTGCTATGTACAAGCAATGTTACTCACATTAACTAGACAATGTATTTAAGAATTCATAGCTAAAAGCAGGGATGTTGTTGAAACAGAGCAAAATGAAGAAAACACCTGGGTTTACTTTCCATGCAGTATTGACTGAGCTCAAGCCTGCAAATCAAATTTAATCCCCCTCACCAGAATTGCTCTCAGACTTCGTACAGTCATTATCAAAATTAATACTTCTCTATATAAAAATAAATACACACACATTTAAAGAAGTTAAAATACACATACAACCAAATTGCTTTCAAACCTGGAGTCATAATTTAGTCTTATGATTAGCTATTGCTATTTAAAATGGAAACCTATACAGTAAATTTGAAACAACTAGCCTAATTCTACAGTTCATGCAAGGAACATTCCACACTAAAAAAAATTAGAAAACCCTCATCTTTTCTAAACAAGATTTTTGATTACAGAGTCTACCTGAACTCTATATCTGTCTCTGCTAAAAGTCAGGGTAACTGATAGGCCCAAAGCAGCCTGAAAATCCCAAGGAGGAGGTGATCCTAAGAAGAAGCTAGATCTCTCATTAGGTTTACCTCTGATGCTGACAGCTGGAGCTACCATGACAACCATCCCAGACATAAGGTCCTCCAACATGAGGAGATACTCTCCAATGATTACTTGATCTGCTATAAAGCCATTTTGTACTCTAAGAGTTCTAAAGAACAGCTTTAATATACTGGTGAATCAGACCGAGAAGCTATTTAGCTGCACAGAGTACTGGCAAGCACATATAAATTATCTTTTCCCAGGGAAACACTCTCAAATTCTCTATTTTCCCCCACACAGAGGGATGTTTTCAATACTCTCTGGGTGGTTATTACACAAAAAGCTCCTGAGCACCATCAGCATTTCAGACAAGCACAAAGGACATAAAACAAAGGACATAAAACACAGACAACTAACAGACTGCTAGTGTACACATCAATAAAGTCTGTGGATAAGCTCCAAGATGGCCAAGACCACACTGCTAAGGCTCAAACCAGTCCCAGTACAGCAGGGGAACTGGGTGAGGGATGGCAGAAGTGCTGATCCTTTCCTGAGCTAGGGAGGGGCCACACAGCACTTGCCACCTCTGCTTGGTCCTGTGCTGATAACATCACTGGTTGCTATGGAAGCAAGGCAACTTCACAGCCCGTGGTATGCAGGGAGCATCAAGCACTTCACAGACATCCTTGCTAAGGGTTTATGGACTGGAAGAAGCACAGCCCTGGGGGCCTTTTCTACCTTTGAGAAAGAAAAAAAGGGTTCGGGTAGAGGGAAAAAAACCCCTTAAACATGTTTGACCCTTCATTGCAGTTCTCAGAGAACTTGTATTGACATCAGGAGTTCTCAGTCCCAGGCTAAGAGTTGGCACAGAGCCTTTCAACTCCAAAACTGCCTCCTGGGCAAGTCACTGTTTTACTGGCAATAGACAAAGCAAGCTGAAAACACAGAGGGAGTGAAACTGCCCTTCCTTTCTGCTTGCCCATCATCATGGCTAATGCTCTCCTCCAAGCAGCCCAGACAACCTTCACCTTGTAGGAAAAGATAGCTGCAAAGCTTTGTCCTTGTCACAGGTGTGGTGGTGGAGGGAGATGCTGCTGTTGCTGCACAGTCCACAAGTGCCACAGCAGCAAGGGCAGCCATGCTCCAGAGGTGTTCACAGCACCTCCAAGAGGAACATGTGTCCTGAGGGTTTGCATCCTCAACAAGACCTCAGTAAGAAGAAAACCAGCCTGACTTTTCACACCCAGGGAGAATCTACAGAGTCAGCAGTTAGGAGGAAAATATCTCTGCAGGTATGTGGAGTGATTTTGTTCTCAAAGTCCACGAAAGTCAACAAACACGGTGCCCTGGGATGCTGTTTTTCGAAGAACTTCTCTTCAGGGGAGAGGGGAAGTGACTAAAGCTCTGAAGGAAGGGCCAGGAACAGAGAGAGGCTTCAGAGCAAGCAGGCAGCAGGAATTAAGCAGCTTGCTGCTCACAGGTTCCTCACCAGGTGCATGGATTTTAACAGCCAGCACTTCCCAGCCCTGGTATTGCTGGGTGGTTTTGGCAGCACCCTCACTGACACAGTGCTGGTCATACTGCAGGACTTGGAATTCCTGGCCTTCTTGCTTAACTCTTACTTTACCTCCTTTACAATAGGTCTGTTTCAGATAAAGTTTCACATTTGGAGTTCCTCATGGCCAGGACTAGTAGGGAAACAGTAAAGGTGAAGAATTAAAATTATCATATATGGAGTACACAGCCCAGGCTAAGTTGGGACAGAAATGAAGCATACTTCCCTTAGAATTAGTCAAAGAAAAAATATCTAGTTTTAAAGCCAACAAAGCACGATTTCTCATGCACATACAAGCATCTCTTTTCTTCCCAGCCCTAAGAGATCCACGAATATAGGTATAGATCTGCTTACATAAAATTTTTGACCCTTTGCCAGCACACAGAAGATAAGAAAACATTCCCCATGAAACACAGTTCCCTACTGGCATATGTACACTACCCAGCAAGGAAGCAGAGAGCCCTGAGGCACTCCAGGGGATCTGGTCCTTACTGCTTACAGGCAGAACATCACACTTTAATCTCAGGAGGAAAAACCACACCAGACTTCACTGGCACTGCCAGAGCATCCACTGGCACAGCTCCTGGCATCCAAACTGGGCCATTCATCCCTAACTCAAGGGCTTTCAGCTATTTATCAAGAAGCAGTTCCAAAGCAAGCACTCCTTTTTCTCTGCCCCTCTGGATTCTCATCTTCAGTTTGGGAATGTTTAATCACCTACAGGATATCTTGGAAGCTCTCCCCATTTTTAGGAAACCACCTCATACATTCACCAAGAGTAATTAATGGCTTACTGTGGTCTGGACAGTCAACATCAACTGGATTTACATCTCCCACTAATGCACTTTAAACACTTAGAGACTAGCTTAGTACCTAAATCTTTGCAACAGAGACACTCAAAGTACTGCCAACATTGTCAAGTCAAAGGCCAAGATGCAAAGGAAGGCAGGAGAATGGAAAACTCATTTAAAAACAATATAAAAGATCTGTCTACTTTTGTTACCTTTCTAAGAGCATCAAGCTGCAAATGAGGCCATCCACTGAAACTGAAAAAGGCAGACTACTTCAAATCTGTTGCACATTCACCTCCAGAGCACACTATTGCAGGTGACAATTAAGATAGAACAACCTGAAATCAAAACACCCTGTTAAGTAAAGGAGGGTTTAGAGCCTCACATATCATCACAGAGCCCATCTCCAGCTATCAGAGAAGAGCTTTCCTGAGGAGGTTCATTCCTTCAGTGCCACCCAGAGGGTCTCTGCCTTTTCCCACTGAAGCAGCTGATAAGGGCTGATCACAGAGGTCCAAGGACAGCAGATTATGGAAAACCTTCTCCATCACAACAGAGATGCTGGTCACACAACTGTTGTGTTCATTTCCTGAAGGAAGTTCCCTCACTTAAGAAAACAGGAATTAAGCTCCTGTCTCCTACACCAGTGTTACCTAAGAGAATCACTATTTTAAGTTCTTCCAGCTTGACACTTTGACAAAAGTAACTGGATCAGAATAAGATGCTCTAGTGGAGGGTGATGAGGAAGAAAAAAAGGAATTACTGACTTGCAGTAACAAACCCATTGGAGTGCAAAACAGCCTCCCAGAGGAAGTCAAAAACTATGTTATAGATAAGAGGCAGGAATGAATCACTTTTCCTTTCTCTGAAAGAGTAATTGGACAAGATTAAGGGGAAAAACAAGACCATAATCCTCCTGAATAGTACTGGTAAAGGAATACATTGAACTACATTGTCTTCTGGATAGCAGAGCTACAAGCCACTGATACAGAGAGTGGGTTTAAGTATTTAGAAGAAAGAACCCAAATCTTACCCAGACTTTTTATGCTCTATCTGGAAATACAGTAGTGTAAACAAATTATTAAGTCTTCTTCTTAGAGATCCATCTTAGAAGTATTTGGGGTAACATGTTGCTGTAAACACATCCTTTATCTCAAGCAGGGTGGTTAAAAACTCCAGTGCTTCCAATTCAGAAGATTATTTATCTTCCAAATATTGGGCATGTCAGTAACTTTGTCAAAGTCAGTTGGATGAGCCCCCAGCTCCAAGCAACACTGGCTTTCAACACCTCTCCAAACTAGAATTATTAGTTCTATAGCCTCATAAATAGAACACACAAAAAATACTCCCTCTAACAGTTTTCATGAAAAAACTGGACAAGTGGAAAAAGAATTAATCCATCCATCAGTGATTTTCAAACACAGTGACCCAGAAACAACTTCTGCCTCAGGAAGGCCCAAAGTAGAAACAAGGAAGGTATTCAAGGGAATTCTTTCTTTAGCCTTTGTTGAGCATCTGCTTCTTGGCAACACCAGGAGAGAATTCTGACATTTAATTTCATCTGAATCATTAAGCATTTCTCCAGCATCTCTGGAAGAATTTATGGTTCATGTACTCTCTCTGCCCATCTCTCCATGGTCAGAAATCCTTACAAAAGCACCATGCAAGACCAAGTTTGTGTTTCAGCAAACAGGTATTTTCCAACCAGATGTTCTGCTCAGTGTGTGCTGACTTGTTCTGGCACAGAAAGCAAAAAGCTCATCTTACCTCAGTCACCCCTGCACTGATGGGGACAGGTGCCTCACCACAAATACAAGGCAGCAAACTAGAGCTGAACAATAATCAGCAGGCAATAAAGACAAGAAACAGCTGCATTTTTAGATTTTGTAACTAGCAGGGACAAATTGAAAGCAAAGGGGAAAAAGGTTAGCAGCTCCTGCCAAAATTGAGCCTTCAAACACATGCCTGGATGGTGAAACACAGGAATATAACCCTGCTACTTTTTCTTCTCTTCCCTATTGCCTAAAGGTACTGGAAGCATGAAAGATGGAAAAATCAAGAAAAACATGTGATTTTTTTTTCCTGTTAATGTTTATATGTCAAATCCTAGATCTAACAAACAATTACTTATCTCTGTCTTGGATATGGGGCGGGGGGAATCACTTTTTACTCCTCAGTGGAGTGCATTCTAATTATTTCTGCACTTCTTTCTTTTACCTGTTAAATAAGGTGGATGCAAAGACAGACTATTGCTGAATGGAGCAAATTGACTATGAGAAAGATGACTCCTTGAACCTTAAAGCCTTTTCATCTTGCTCTTAATAATATAACAGAATTAAAAGTCAAATACAAAGGTTTTTTCCCAGCTCTTTCAGCTTGCTCTGTTCCAAGCTCCAATTAAGTATTTTTATTCAAAATTTCTGTCTTTGCCTCCATCTCTTATAGGTGTTTGGCATTCAGGTACCTTCCCCTTCAGAATGAAGGGGACATAGTTTACCCCAGTAATAGCAGAGCACAATGGAAGTTTAAAAACTGTATCCAGAACAAAAGAAATACACAAACAAGCATAAAACACATCCCCACATTTTTATATTGAAAATAAGTCTAGTCTGCTTATAGCCACTAGCACAGGATACACAAACCTATGGGCCTGAGGAGGTGCATCACTTTTGGAAACAGACCTGTGCATTTTTCCTTGCTGCACTGTTAGGACAGAAAAAGTCAAATCAGCTGGGAAGCAACTTGGGGAAAATCCCAAGAGAATTCTGCTGCTTGTCTCATGGGTCCTCCTCTCCCTTGCACCAAATGCAGAGAGAGAAGGCCCTTTAAATCACAACCTCAGGGGTGGATTTCTTTACCTTAAATTTGTCTCACATTTTCCTGCTCTCCCACTCTCTCCCCTCTCCTACTACACACACTTGCCAGACAGCTGAGACACTGAATATCCACACCTCTACCACAAACCCTCCCCTGGTGCTACTGTCCCCAGCACAGAGCATCTTTAGAGGCATGGCACAGCCCCAGAGCCATCTCAGCAGAAGTTAGGCAGCAGCAGAACCTCTCTTTGTCTCTGGGTAAAATTATAGAGATAATTCAGTGCTTCCTTGCTTCTCTCTCAGTTTAGTTCAGTTGTTGTGGCCCAGAGGAGCCTGGATGCTCAGGGATTGGCACTGGCAGCTTTCAGCTGAGAGCTCAACAGCTCAGCCCAGCAGCAATTCCTCACCCTCAGCAGCTGCACTGGAACCGCTGTGGGGCAGCTGGTGCTCAGGCTTGTTGATACACATCTTGGCCCCCCACAAGGCCAGGGATCAAGCAGGAACTGGCAGCAGCCTGGTCCCACTGGAGGCCACCCTGCAGGGCAGGAGCACCGAGAGCCACTGGTGCTGATGCCTGGCTGTGGGTTTAACACATCCTCAGAGCTGTCAAACCACCACTCACCGGTGCTAAACTCACCCTTTGTGCAGCAGCTGGGAACATGAAATGGGAAAAGTGAATAAGGATCCTCTGGGGAATCCCCAACCTACAGCATTTGTAGGGTGGGCTGAAAACTCCTCCAAAAATCCTTGTCACAAGGAAGAGCAGACTCAGTGCTGCTTTACATGGCAGAAACTATCACACCTGCAAACACTGCAAGTGCATTCTTGTTTGAACTCACCTTCTCCCATTGTTCCTTTTATTCAGACCTATTTTGTGAGGCTCTCAGGGAGGTGAATTAAAATGCATCAGCAGAAGGAGGCTCCACTCATGCCTCAGAGGCTGCACAGTATTTATCATCTGACTGCAGACAAGTCTCAGTCTGCCAGCCTGTAGCTTTCAAAACACATTACAAGCATGCCAGAAATGAGAGACAAGGCAGCACTTATTGCTTAGGTAGCTCTCCCTCACTTTAATGAGGGGCGAGTTGTGGGCTGCACCTTCGTGCCACCCATTACACAACAGCATTTGCCACTCTGCACCCTTTACTGCAAATATACCACCCACAGAGATACTGCAGCCCTAAATCTATTGCCTGACTTCCTTCACATTAACAAGTCAGGAGTTATTTGTGATGAGGCGTAACTCCAGTGCAAGATAATTGCAGACAGTAGTAGAATAATTTTTCCTTTCAACCTATGAAAGTATGTTATTTAGAAATAACATACTTCCTGGTGTGTTACTTAGTCTTAACCACTAACTGATTTATACAACTATTAATGAATATTTATTAGAAAGTCTAATGGGTCAGTAGTTAAACTAACCTACTAGTAACAGCTTTATAAAAATCTCTGAATCACATAATCATCTTTTAATTTAAAGACCTTAACACACAGCATTCCTCTACCATTTTACAGATGTAATTACTGCATCAGATTACCAAATTCTTAGAAATAGCTCCCTTTTCTATCTTGAGGCAGAATTAATCAGTCAGAGGTTTCCTTTCACTGACATGCACAAGTGTCCTGGGAAGCATTTTTATCTTCTTACACTGCTTGATATGGTTTGCAATTTCCCACTTTATCTAGCTAAATGATCTTTCCACTGAGTATTAGTTTTTCAACAGGTCCAAAAATAAAGCCCAAAACACAAGGATCTATTCCTGCCTGTGATGCCAAACAAACAAGTAGGGCTGACCATCACTGCTCAGTCTTTCAGGCACAGAAACTCTCCTCTGGCTCAGCAGCTTTTATACAAGCCTTGTGGGCAGCAGCCTGGAGTGGCAGAGAGAAGAATCAGCTGCAAACCCCAAAAGCAAAAGTTAACCCTCTCCCAACCCCATAGGTGCCGAGCTCCTACCATTAAATTCAAACACACCTTCTCATGCCAGTTTAAACATTTTCAGCAAGTAATTAAAGCCTGTTCTTTATCCCTTTTACCCAGGGAAAGAAAATCAACTACTGCAGACCTGGTGATTCTATAGGCCTGAATCACATGGCCTAGAGCAGCCACATGGTTCAGTGGCACAGAGCTGGCTGAAGTTGATGCTTTTTCCTTTCTCCCTCCCCACAAACATTGTTCTAGCTACTGATTCTTACCCCTGTGCTTATTGTTTACAGCTTCCAAAATCAACAAAAAACCAAGGCAGAAAGAAGTCAGAAAGAAGCTCATAACTCCACAAATATCCCTTTTACATTATTAAAAAAACCAAACCAAGAGGTCAGTGACACCACATTGGAGCAGGAACACTTCAGACTCGCTACAGGCAGTGCTGTACCTGAACCCAAACAACCTGGCACCTCTTTGAAACCTTTCAGAAGCCCTCAGAAGTCAAGACCCACCATTTGGGACATACCAGCTCAGGTTTAACAGCACTGTCAGGTCCATCCTTCTTTCTAGTCCCCTAAAAGCACCCAAGGTCCTGATAAAGTTTATGGCAGACCTCTAAACATCTGCTTTGGGGTCAGGACCCACCACTTAGGCCGCACACCATGATCAGATCAAACAGCACAGGGCAGAGCCCCGAGGTGGTCAGAACAGAGTAACAACTGCTCACTGAGTGCTTGCACATTCCCAATGCACAAACACACATCCATTTTTCTCCTGCTCACGTTTTAGGCAGCATAGATCCATTTGACAACTTATCCTCACACTTGCTCAGAACACTCCTTTGGTAAGCACATACTCTGTTCCTCTCAGGATATAAGAACTTGCTGCTAGCCTGGAATTTCAGTAAACATCATTTGCTTATAGATAATCCTTCCTGCAGCACTAAAACAGCTGACTGCTGCTTCAGGGGAGCTGACATTTACATGGGAGCCTAATTCACACCACAGTGAGGTCAACAAGGTCCCTGTTAAAGTGGGATCAGGCCCCTCATTCCCTACTGCAACTGCACTGTCATTTGCACAGCCAGCTTGTGTCACTACCACAGGGACACTATCTGGACTCCAGAATTAAGCCTGCTGAGCTTCATAGAAGTCCAAATCCTGATGTCACAAACCCAACAGCCCTGGCAGAGTTATTATTGCCCATCTCTTACGCTGTCACAGAGAGGATGAGAAGGGTGGCACACAAAAAGAGGTGTTCATTCTCTCCTGCTCAGGGTTTTAAGCAAGCTGGCAGCTACAGAAAGCACTGAGGGGTCTCTCCTCTTGGTGTTCCACAGGCAGGAGATGGGATAGTCACATGACAATTCCCTTCACCCCACTGCAAGAAGATCACAGTGCCCCAACAGCCTCCACATTTGCTTTAGGTCCCCAGGCTCCAATTCCTGCTCATAACAGAACATTAAAACTCTGGGCCTTCTCCAGATCCTGGAAAAGGAGAAACACTTTCTCCTCTTGAAGAGAAATTGGAGGCTACAGGGGGTGGAAAATGACGACAGACAAACATATCCATCACAGTTGATCACTGCTTTTGGAAAACAATACAGCACCACAAAAGTATCTGTAAATGTTTTAATAAGACTTCTTTTACACTGAAAAAAAAAATTACTTTTTTTTTTAAATACAGAGTGATGTTTTAAATGTTCTGAACTTACCAGGGAAACTGTTGACTTTGGGATTTAATAGCCAATATAATATTAAGTACACATTTGCAGCTCATCAGGAGAAGCATACCCGCTGATCAGAAACATGATGTGAAAGAAGAGTTGCTGATGAACTGTGGTCATTTACCTCCTCAAATTTCCTCACTGACGCACAGCATCAGAGCCCCTGCAAGGAGAGCTGAGCCTGTTTCCCCCGAACCAAATAGCAAGGGAGATGTTATTTGAGAAATTTAACCAACTTGGGAGCGTATGCCTTGCAGACCATCCCCAGTGAGGAATTCATTTTAGCATGCCAGAGCTTTGCACCCTGAGATCCCCCTTCATGGCTAAGGCAGGGAATTAAGCTACAATCCCATCAGCTACACATTACTAAAAAAAGAGAAACATTGATATTCCTCTTGGAGAAAAAAAAAAAAGCCAGATAGTAAAGATAGTAACTATTCAAGTATAAGTAATTTAACAGATGATTTTGTATAAGTGAGTCAAATATGGTTTTCATCTATAGTCATACACGAAAGGGAAAAAAAAAAATCAGTGAAATGACCCCAGTTCTATGGGTCTGTTGGCAAAAAACCACATTTGCTTGCAAACAAACAATTTTACTCCATGTGATGGTAAGTTTGGACATCAGAAGCAGAGTTTGCAATAACGGTTGTAGCAGTTCTCAGTCCATGACAGATTGGACAAAGGTCTATAAATTTGGACAATACATAGCCAAAAAAACCCACCCAAACACAACTGGATGAATGTCTTGGGAAGCACACAAATCATAACCTGACATGCTAAATAACGGTTTCAGTCCTATTAGCAGAAGAGGGCTCTGATCTATTCTCAACCATCCATCCTCTAATAAACAATCCTTCAAATAATCACAAGGATTCTATGATCTGTGAAAAGCTTGCATATCATTACGCATTTATGACTTGTAGGCTCCTAAAATATGGCAACTGCATGGGGGGCACCATAGGCTGCTTAATTGATCCAATGTCTGTTTCTACACCTATTGAATAATAAATTTTTTTTTTAGTCTGAATTTCTCAGGCTGTTACTTTTGTTCCTTAAAGAAATGAAGCTTAAGCAGCTTATTAACACATCCATATCTGTGGATGGGCAGAATCCCTCTCACCTCCAATAGCTTTAGGACTTACTGGCTAATTTCAAACAGCTTTTATAGAGCAGCAGAAATCAGCAGTGCCCAGGCACAGAGGGGAAAAAGCAAAATTAATGCCTGTCTGAGGGAAAAACTATCATAATTAGAGAATCAGCTTAGGGGTACAGGACAAAAAACAAAACCAAGTCCTACTGCTGTCACCATATGTAAATGATGACTGAATATAAACTTAAGGCATGAGGTCCTTGTAGGCAGAGTTATTTAAGGCACTCATTCAATGCTCTTTTTTGTATTTGTAGATCCTTATACTTCTTCCAGAGGAAGCACAAATCTGTTTAGGGCACTTAAGCCTGATGATAATTATCTTTTATGGCATCTCAGAAAGAGTTCATGGATCCTCCAAGATTGATGTACTATGAGTTGTAAAATAACTCATCTCATGCAGACTTCTTGCATCTGCAGTTTGGGGCTAGAAGTTTGAGGAACACCCAAGTAGATGTGCAGAATTTCCTAACTCTGGCTGAAGTAGAAATAGGGTTGAGAAAACTCTTTAATAGTATTTTAGCATTTCTAATTGTGGCTGAAAAAACTGACAGAGGGAAGCAACCCTTGCTGACATCCAGCACAATTTTTCAAAAAGAGACATTAAAAATACCTGTGAAAAAGTGTTTGCAAGCCCTTTCCTTTATCTTGACCAGATATCCCTAGTGCACAGCTGTGGGATAGGTTAAAGCAAGGACTTAGATTTTTGCTATTTATTCCCCTTCTCGCCATACAGCAAAGGTCTTATAAGACTGAGCTAAAAAGAGAGGCAGCCCTAATGAGAATTCCTCCTTAAAAAGTCCTATTTTGATGCCTTATGTTTTTGCTCAGCTAAAACCAGAAGAATACACAGATTTTTTTGGGCAGCATTGCAAAAAACAGCACTAGTCATTTGTCAGTAGCTCTCACTTAGATTTCCTTACTGAGGTTCTTTTGAGGAGAAATAATATTTCAAATGAAGATGTGTCCATTAGCATTCAGAGGCATCACTTGTTTGATAGCAGAATTGATGCTTTGCTAATCAACTGCTCACACAGGGATCTGAAGAGAGATCCCTGAGAACATGACAAGAATATGACAAGGGACACATGGCTTAGAAAGATAGAATGCCCTCCTGGGCCTTCTCAGACTCCTCCAATTTGTGTATTTTGGAAGATGCAATTTCAGCCATCCTTTAAAAAGGTCAACCAGTTACTCACATCATTCTTTTGTTTCATTTCTCATACACACACACTTGACTGGTATATTATTTTCACTGGTTTCTGACCAATGCATTTTGTTGCCATTTTTCAAAAAGGCTGTTGAATAGCAAGAAAATTATAACTATACTTTCTCTTGGACAAGGAAACTGCAAACTATGCTTTATGGCAGCAGGCTGACCAGTAAGTGCTTTTTCATAAAAACAAAACATCCCTCAATCCTGAGATGCATTAACAGAGCCCTGGCTCTCTGAGGACACCTGTGGCCTCAATGGCCTTGCCAGCTTCACCTGGGGGCCCAGAACATGACCCCCTGTCCATGGGCCCAGCTCAGCCCCAGGACTCCAGCCCTTGCACACCTGGGTGCAGCCCCATCCTAGGTCCCCAAAAAGCCCCAGCCAGGCCTGTGCTGCAGGTCATTCCTGACCACCTGGTCACTGCAGGCCAGATAAAGTCACTTCTGATCTGTACACTGGATCATTCTTGTACCAAGACTCAACACAGCTCCACCTCCAGTCCAGTCTCCTGCTGTTTACAGTGGGACTCCCCCCAGACCTGGTCCATCATCTAATCTTGTTTATGTCTGTCATTGGATCCTGCCATAGTCACAGAATCATTTAGGTGGGAAAAGACCCCCAGGACCAATGAGTCCAACCTTTGAACAATTTCCACCTGGTCAATTAGACTGCAGCACTGAGTGCCACATCATTTCTTGAGCACCTCCAGGGATGGTGACTCCATCACCTCCCTGAGAAGCCTGTTCCAATGCCTGACAGCTCTTTCAGTGAAGAAATTCCTCCTGATGCCCAACCTCAATCTCCCCTGGTGCAGCCTGGGGCCACGTCCCCTTGTCCTGCCACTGGTTGCCTGGGAGGACAACCTGTTGTCACCAGGTACTGCAACCCTGGGCTCTGGGGACAGAGGGTCTTGCACAGCCCCAGTTGGCATCACCCCCACTCCCAGCCTCTGTTGGGCTGCTCCATTACATCAGGTCAAGTCAAAAACCACAAGAATTTGTGTTCTGGCCTGACTGACAAGGTCATGTAGAACATCCAAAACATCTTTCCCCCTGCCCTACTTGCGTGCTATGTATGGACACACATCCTGCCTAGCCACAGCCAGTGCTGTGGCAGGGAAAATGCTGCTCCTTTCAGACATGCAAGAAGAGGTCAGAGACTTGCTTCAAAACACTTCACTGCTGCTTTCAAGAGCTGCAGTCAGGAGCCAGGAAATACTGCACAAAGACAGGCAGGTAGGGCACAGGCTATGCAAGTTCAGAGCAGAATTTCACTCCCTGAGTGCTGTCACCACTTATGGATAAATGAGCTGGGCAACACAAAACACATAAAAAGCCCACCAGAATGTACCAGCATACGTGGAATAAGGGGTTTTAGAGTGGAGGAAGAAAGAGGAGCTGATGTTTCAGAGTATCTGCAGAAAGTCAATTATTCATATGCCCTAATGGAGAGGGGAAAAAGCAATATTTCCAATTCAGTATCAGCACGCACTGAAAGTACTGTGAAAAACCACCAGAGGTGTGAAACAGCTGTCAGTTCATGTGAAAGGCCAAGATTAAACACCTCTCTCACCCAGCAACCTTAAGTCTAAGGATAGCAATCATGAATCAACCACTCAAAACCCACATAGGGCTTGTTCCAGGAAACCGCCTTAGAAAGGGCCAGGATGGTTTGGAAATGCACACAGACAAAACCACACCAACAATCTGCCCACAAATGGATATTAATAATCTACAGACTGTACATGCACAGGCAGATTGCTCCAAGCCTCCCTGGGTGTGGGGCTGGGAGCACATCCTCCCATTCTGCCCTCTCCAAAGGAGCAAACTGCACCACCAGAGGAAACAGAGAGGAAGGAAACCTCATAACTCCTCACAAAAGGCAAGTCCAAGAAAAGCAGGGGTCTATTTACAGTCCTCTAAAGTCCCTCCCTGCCGCTGGTCCCTTAGAGCTCCCTGGTGGGGCACAGCTTAGGGCTGAGTTAAGACTCCCCAGAGCTGGGATAAGCCCACAGCAGGAAGGAACCAGAGGATTGTGCCAAGTGCCACCAATACAATGCACAGTGAGGTGCACATGACCTCATTTTCTGTGGAAGATGACACTAGAAGAGAACCAGCGTTTCTAGGTGTGAGGTAACAAAGAAGGTTATTTCTTATGAAAAAAAACCCCAAAAACTAAAACAACAACAAACCCTAAACAAAAAAAACCCCAATCCTGGGAAGTGCCTCTAGAAGGCTATAAAAAACAGGAGCCAAGCTAACAACCCTTTGTTCTTCTGCAAATACTTTCCTCTGCCCATAGCAACGGAACCAGGACCCCACATTACCATCCTAAGTTAAACATGGGCCCTATTGGCTCTCAGGAGGCCAGGATTTAAACTTTTGTTTTCATAAAGCAAAAAATACACACTTGCAGAAATCACTCTCTTCTGATTCATTTCCTCTGGCATTGTATTGTTAAGTTGCTTAAACAAAATACTCAGTTTTCTCCTCTTCCTCCCCCTTTCCTCTCCTTAGGGGCCACATTTTCCCCCAGCTGGGAGAAAGTCTAACTTTCTAAATAAGCTGTTACTGTAGCTAATAGCCTAGAGGGAGAAAAGCCCCCTTGTGAACCCTGAAAACGCTGTGTATTAACTCACATAAAGCAGACAAATTAAAGTAGGAACACATGTTATACATTAGAGGCTCAGATTTTGATGGTAGGCTGCTACAGCCCAAACTTCAATTAATTCTGCCCCTGCTCCCTTGGCTTCTCAGGTTTTCTGAACTTCAGCCTTTAAATCTGGGTTTGCATCACTCAGTCCTGAAGGTTTCATTCTAGGTGGAGGGACAGAGCTTCTGACCACACAAACCCCATTCCCATGCTGGCATCTTTAGTATTTCAAGAGAAATTGATAGAGTCTTGGGGACAAACTGGTAAAGAACATGGCCATATAGCATTTATTACCACACAAAAAAACCCCACCCACTCAGGTTCTCGAGCCAAACAGCTGCTAAAGGAACCAACTATCTGATTGCTAGGCCTGGTTTTAAAAGAGGAACCTGTGACATACCTATGTTCCTGGTTAGTCTCAATTACAAATTGCTGTGGGCAAAAGAGTAGAAAGCAGGAGGAAAAAACCTAGCAGTAAATTTACTATACTTTTCAAGTCAACAAAAAAAGTGTTTCAGTTGCTTCCCAAGCAGTAAATATAGATAAATGAAAATTATGTAAATGTTCAGGCCACACCCTTCAGCTAATCACCTACAAGTCAGCAGTAGGCTTTCACCCAAGTCTTTAAAAATGCTTTTATTCCTCATAGCCCTGTCCTGCACAGCACCTCTTGCTTTCTAGTTGAGAGGATGGCTTGTCACCACACACAGACACACACACACCAGCCTTAATATTCCATTACTTTTTAAGGAATTATCTCACATGTCACCCATCATCTCTGTACAGAGGTGCAAACTATACAGTCTTCTTTCCACAATAGACTGTGGAAATGTGAGGAGAAAAAAAAAAAACCAACCACCAAAATAGATGTAGGACTGAGTTACAAAAACAACAAAAAAAAAAGTGGAGGAAAAAATTGGGAGTTCTTAGATAACCTTTCATTAATGTAAAAGCATCTTTGTTTATTCAACAATACCAGATATTAATGCTCTAAGAATTATCTTTTAATAACAAGCACTGGTTATTTGTTTTACATTTAAAAAAAAATCTATGCAAAATTGTTGCTGAAGAGTGGAAACTCCACTGAAAAGCAACTGTGCTCATGATTATGACACACAAATACATATGATATGAATTACATGGAGTAGCTGGCTGAGGTGAATCATTGCTCTTTCCTGCTGCCTCAGAGCTTTAGCTGGGGCTAAACTGCAGGTAACTGTTTATGCTTCAGATGGAAACACTTCTGGAGTAGAGAGCAAGCACCAGCAGGGACTCAGAGACAGCCCAAATGCTCTGTGTAGTGTCAGAAGTTAATCCCACCTCTGCAAGGAAGTGCTGGGGGAAAACAGCCCTGGAGAGGGCATGCTCAAACTTTCTGGCTGATGAGATTCCCAGAGCTCTTCAGCATGTGCTGGGCAGTTACATCATGCACACAGCTCTGGTTCCAGCAGCCTGCTTAATACATCAAGAGCTGCTGTGGGGGAAAGGAGGCAGAAGAGAGAGCAAACTCCTCATCAGAGTGACCTCAGTTAATGCTGCAGCCAAGTCTGCAAGGTTTGGATCCAGAACACCTCCTGGCATTCAGATTTAGAGCCCTAGGTGCTGTCATTACAGAATGAGGGGCAAACAGAGGCAATAAATACGTTTTTAAAAAAAGTCAAACTTCAGCTCTGACCATGGCCCTCATGCACAAAACACAATATGCTTTTATCTGTATCCAACTCTGCTTGGTACAAGAAGAGTTCAGCCAGCAGCACAGGACTTCAGGAAGATTGGCAAAGAACTTCCCCTTCATGCCAAGGGTAACATTTCTTGCCTGTGGCATTTTCCACCCACACATTAATTCACCTTACTTCATGTTTGAAAATAAGAGGAAAAAACCCCATCATCATTCAATAACAGCAGCAACATCAATTCACCAGGGGAAACAACAAAGGCAGGGGAACACAGGGAGGAAATGTTTATACATGCATAGGAACAGCCAAGAAAACCAACTGATGAAAAGAGAAAATAAGCAAATCCCACCCTGCCCTGCTCACCCCCCACCTCCAGCTGCAAACCAGCCTGGACTTTGTGTCAGCTTGGTACAGGTGCCAAAACTTTGTCCTGGCAGCCATCCAGAGGTTTTGGTCCTCAGAACAGAGGGCCAGCAGGGATGGTTAAAGCAGCCATGCCCTGCTATTTGCTTTGCCAGTGCTCCACTGGGCTGGCTGCTAATGGCCAGTCCCAGAGCACCAGGCTGCTCTTCATCTCATCTGTTTTTGTCACTGAGAACCTTCCACTTCTCATTGCTCCTCTTGAAAAGCTTCATCCTCCTCCACAGAGAGGAAGCACCTTGGATTTGGAGCACATCCCACCAGGTAACCACATCCTCATTGACACCGAATCCAAGGTGGCTGGCAGTCCCCAGCCTGACTGCCCTGAATGCTTCCACTGGGAAAGGATAAAACACCTGAACAGGTCATAAGCAGCAGATTTTCTCATCTCAGAACCATACTTCTGCCTTCATGTGGAATGACAGACTCCAGGGACAAAATGGTGCTTCTGCTTTTGAGTTGTATTGTGGAAATGCCAAAAGGAGTGGGGAGGGAGACGAAAAGGTCACAGAGAACTGTGGATCTTATGGAAACAGGCCTGTACTAGTGATGAAAGAAACCCTCCAGCCCTACCAGAGCTGGCTCCTACCCAGGTCCACAACAGAAGGGGAGAAGGAACAACCACAAAAAACCCCATTGAACCTCCCCCCACCATTTTTCTATGTTCCACTTTCACACACAGTGTATTGCAAAAGACCAATCCCATTTTACCTAGCAGCTTGCAACATCAGTGTTACCATCAGCTCTTTCCTTTGCATATGCTGCTTCTTCACTCTGCACACAGCCTGTAGTCATGTTCTCACTGTTCCTAATCCTGAAGGTATCCGAGTCAAAACAGTTACTGATAAGCATTGGGTTTTACTACAGAGGATGTGGAAGAGCAGAATGAAGGTGTCCTGTGCCCAGAAGAGCTGAACTGGTGACTTCCCAGGGCTGTTTATAGTGATAAGGCAACACAGAGGAACACTGAGACTCATCTTGTATCCCCTGTCTCCAGTAGTCTTCTGTCTGCTTCTTTATTCTATGTACTTTTTATATCCCTGTGTTTGTGCAAGGCATTAAATCCAGAAAATGCTGATCACTGCCTTTGCTCTTCCCATTCAGATCATTAGGTTAAAGTCAACACTCCTAATTTTGGCACTATCACAGCTCCTGTGCCTCTGAGGGGAGTTTGGAGCCTTCTCACTCCACATCAGCTCCTTTGTGATGTGCATGCAGAAACAGAATTCCAATCCGCCCATTACTAGAAAACTACAGGTTTCCTAATCAACAAGTTTGGCTCTCATCTCACCTTGAGCAATTCTAAGTGTTCTCTAACAAAACAAACCACACAACCCACCCCCCCCCAAATCCCTTAGGCAGTTACTGACATGACTCCTGCACTATTCCCATAGAGAGTTTCCTAAAGTGAATGACAACAAAAATGAAAATAAATAAAAGGAAATAGTGTGTAAGCTGTGCCAGAGTAAGCTTAGAAGGCAAATGAACTTATTTTAAAGTTAAGAGCACCCTTGACACAAGATGATCCTAAGAACTATTTCATTTTCTTTCCAGGAGCCTCTTGTCTGTCTGCACGAGGAACCTAAGTGACAACGATTACCAGAGCATTCAAAGACCTTATTATTTTAGTTTGCAACCATCCAAGTCAAGGAGCAGCTCTCTTTTGGGCAAAAAACAGAGACATGCTAAATACAGGGCACAAAAATCCACATTATCCTCTGGCTAAGTCAGTCCCTGCCACAGATCCAGGCACAAGGGGAAAGCAAAGCCATCGTTGTTCCCAAGATGTCGATGGTGTTTCAAAAACAGCTTACAAAACACTCGTGTGAGGACTTGGGTCAACACAGCTTTCCACGACCTTTATTTCTTGCAGAAGTCATCAATATTCACCTACTAATGAGAACTCATGGCCTCACAATTAGCCTTTCCCTTCCCAGCAGTGCTCTAAAGCTGTTCTTGCTTACCCAAGGATAAAGGGATGGAGGGAAAGACTCAGGTCTCTAGAGAGCGAAGTCAGAAACCTAAACATAGAACCACTCCTTCTCCTTTTGTTGGGCTTTCATTGTCAGTGTCAAGAGTGTCTTATGGATCAGCAAGGTGACCACCAAAACACACACAAGGCTTTTTGTCTTGTGACTCTGATGCCATTCTCTCGAGTGTCTCTCTAATACAAATGCTAATTTATGCTTTGCTTGTTCTTTTTGAATTCATGCACAGGAAAGATTTCTCTTGCCAAATTGTTATTTTAGTGGTTTCATCAGAAAAACGAAAGTAGACTAAATGGAAAAGTTAACCCTGAGGTTTCAGGAAGAAGCGTGGAAAACCTGAATCTGGCAATACTCATTCCTACTAAAATAGTTCCAAATACACAGCCTTTGTCTATAGTATTTGCAGCTTGAATTAGTAACATAGTAACATTCCAAGGATCTTTCTTTCATTTCCCCCAACCTCTGGATTTCATTCTTGTGTGTACTTTCTTAAAAAAACCCCACCAATACTACATTATCCTGACTCTCTCCATTGACTCCCCACCTTCAGCTCCGGTGCCTCAGCTGTAGTAAACTAACTGATTACAACCAAAAACCACAGTAGGGAAGAAGTTTTTCTTATTTACCAGACTGATAAAGGCAGTTCCAGGACTAAAAAGGGCTTAAACACCCCTCAGTCCCGTGGGGTGGGAAGTCATCAGTCCAGGTGGATGTATTACCACCATATAGGAACAAGAATTAATATTAAAACACTTTCCAATAATGTAAGTGCTGACAGACCTTTCAATGAAGCAGCACTAGCACTCAGTTTAAATAACAATCTAGCCCTGAAATCTTACAGCATAAGGCCATTAGCAAGCTCAACAAATCTCAGGTAACTTCTTCACAGAGCTTTAAAACTCTAGGCAAACACTAATTAAGCATCACACCACCTTCCAAACTAAATGACTGAATTTACCACGATAATACATTGGATTTTCCTGCCTTCACTTCAGGTTGTTCAAACAATTTGCTTTCTCATTTTCCTCAGAGAGAACACTCACTCTTCCCTTAGCAACCACTGCAGTCAAACCCACTACAAATACAGAGGCCTGGATACATTTTGAATCAATGAGTGAAAGAGGGATTTTCACCTTTTACTAGCTCTAAGTCCAGCATTATTTTACCCCCCATCAGCAGGTGGGCTCCAGGGAAGTAATACTGCGTGCTGGCCATAAAGGTCAATCTATATTAGATGTGGTCAGAACAGAAGAAATGCTCCCAAAAAAGCTGGTTTCTCATCACCCCTCCTCACTGTGGCATTAGCTGAAAACACAGAGAGGCTGAGAGCACACAGAGAAGATTCCTTTCAAGTGCAGCTGAACAGAATGATCAGCTCCATTTTGCTAATGGACATTCAGCCTGCTGGGACAGGCTAAGAGTAGCCCAAAATACATATACTGTGGATTTCGGGTCCTAAGCAACAGCTATTTAGTACTACAAGTCAGTTCCTATTGGGCCACTCGATTTATCAAAAGAAATAGAGCCAGAAACCCCACTCCTGAGAAGAAAGTGCTAAGGCTCTTTAAGTGTACATTTTAGCAGTGGAGGAACATCAAAGCATCAGAATGGAGGCTTAAGTTTCTTCCTTTCAGACAGCAATGCACAGAGTAAAAGAGTTTGTTTAAATTCACCCAGAGGCAGAGCGGCATACCTAGGGCAGCTACTGGAGCCAGAGCTTCCTTAGCTCTTTGAGAGCTCCAGAAAAACAGTTAGGGAAGTGTCCTTGGATGAAAAGGCCTGGATCTAGAGAGCAACACTTCCCCAGCCTGATAATTTTCTTTCTTCCTGCAGTAAGGGCACACTCACCCCAAGCAAAGCTGAATTCTACATAAATGTTATTATATCATCTTGAAAGGTGGCTTTCCAAAAAATACTTATTCAAAGCTTATTTATATATTTTTCTTGTAAAGGACCTGCAACAAGTCACCCATGACCAAATTTCAGAAGTGTCAGCATATGCCCTCTAACACAAGGGAACAGCATCTACTCAATACACCTCTGCAAATAAGTGCACAAAGTACAACTTTACAGTCAGGCAAAATCATCCTAGATCTTATATCACCAGTGCTAATAAAGTGAAACATACTCACAGAGAAAGCATCCAAAAAAAAGCAGCTTCACATCACAACCAGCCTCCAGGACCACACAAAGGCTCCTAACTCTCGACCTCAAAGGCAACCTGGCCTTCCCCAAGAGAGGAAAATTTAACCTCTACCAGGTGCCTCAACAGGTGTGGCTGTTTAGCAATTAGGCACAACAGCTGAATTTGGGCCAGTCAGCATCAAAGGTGGCTTAGGGAGACCCAGTAGCGCAGATAGGCAGCTGATAAAAATTATGAAGTGAAATTGTGCACTCTGGGGAGTGTCTTGTACCTCAGCATTTGTGTGGCCATTTAAACACTAACACCATTGCAGCAGTTCAGTTCCATTAGTCTGCACTCATCTGCTTTTGAAGGGAAGTCAGCTCTGTGGCAACAACAGCATGATCACGAGACACTGAAGATGCCTTTTTTAAGGGCAAGGTTACTTTTTGTACTTGTAAGAAATCATCTCTTTGAATTTCCACCTGGTGCTGGACTTGCTGGACTTGGTCCTGTAATTTCTTGGGCTTGATGTTTGGGGAGGGGGATTATGAGAAATAAACTGATGTTGGTTTTGTTGGTGTGTGTGATTTGGGGTTTGTGGGGGGGTTTTGTTTGTTTGGGTTGTTTGTTTTTTTTTTTTAAGAAATCAACTCTAGTGAATAATGTGAAAGCACAAATCACTAGCATTCGGAATTAGGAGTGGAGCAGCCATTGAAACTTTGTGTGACCACTGTTGATTTATCTCTCAGATCCCCCAGTTTGGGTCTGTCATGGTGGCAAGCGGCAGGGCGAGCAGCTCTGTCACCTTCCTGCATCCCTGCTTCTCCCAGTGCCTTTTTCATCCCGTGTGGGTGAAAGCAGGATGTCTCTCAGCAAGGCTCTCCAGCCCACCCCTCGGTGAGCCTTGAGCAGCTCTGTCAGCCTGCAGGTTAGTTTCGATGGTTTATAAAAGAGATGTGTTGCAAAAGCAGCAGGCTTTGCCGTTCTGTTAAAACGCACCGATTTGACTGTGCAAAGAGACAAAGAGTAAAAGAAAACAAAGTGGGTGCAAACAGACTTAGATCCTCCCTTCTTTGTTTCTTAAAAAATCTGCTGGAAGCACTCACTCGGCTGAGAGGAAAATCGTTATTTGCATTAGGACTCTCCTAAGCCACTGCTCCTTTGCTCTCTAAAGATCATGAGCCATTGTTTGCCGGCTCTCTGAAGCTGGTGCCGGGGGCAGAGTCCCTGCAGTGACTCTGGAGGAGCCTTTTGACTCCCTGGCTCAACTTCTGGCAAGTAAACTACTTGCTGCAGGGTGGCAGCCCCAGTCTAAATTTCTGAAGAAATGTAGTTACACCGAACCTCAACTCAGCAAGGACTGAGTCCTCTCTTACCAGGCTCAAGCTCTTCTTTTGGGGAGCAGCAGAGAGACAGTCACAGTATAAACAAGTTACACACTGTCACTGAAGATTAAAAACTGCTGCTTGTTTAATTTTAATGAATGGAAAATTTGGGAATGAAGAAAAAAAAAAAGCTATGTAAAATATTAGCCTGAGGAGCACAGATTTTTGGCCCAAGATCTTTCCCAATTTCAGTGGCATGGTTGAATACACACTACAAAAAGACAACTGTGTCACACAATGCAGCCCATTGCTACATAGAATATCTAACCAAAGGGATTATTCAGATTCTGAAGGTGCTACAGAGGCAAGTAAAGTTCACTTGGTAGAGTTTGTTTAAATCCTTATTATGCTTCTTTTCCTGAAGGGGAAAAGCAAGTGTTTTCAAATAAGGAAACATTTTTCTCAGAAGTCATTTGGTTTCTTCAAACACTTTCAGAAAAAAACTCCCTCTGCTTTGTAACAGATAATCATAATTTATCTTCCACTGAGCTCTGCTCTGGGAGATTTTGTTTCTAGCCTTGTTTCCGTACAGCAAAGAATTCAGAATTCTTCATTTCTGTTATTCTTAACGCTGTCTGTGTACCAACCTAAATTCTTCATTTTGCTGGTACCCCTGCCCTTAAGTACTCTGGGCTGGAGGTATAACTGCTTATCCACTCGGTGCCTAGCCACGAAGTTTAAATATATTTGAAACTCATTCAAGGTTTCTAGGTGAAATGAAACATTGTCATTGTGAAAACAATTCTTTCCAAAAGCTGCAGTGTGCCATCACACAGTGAAATTGCTATTATTGCACACAAGGGAATATTCATACCTGATGTCTACAGAAAGCTCAGGATGTGTAGAAACACCCAGGGTTATACTGATACTGGGTACTTCAACATCCTGCTCGGTGTTCTTCAAATCCCAGGACATTCAGCAAACCTGGAGGCAACTCTAGATAACTCATGGCGAGGAAAAGGCTTATGAGTTTCAAGAGGCTTTTGCTTTTCTATTTTTAATAAGTATGCAAGGAACAAAAAGCCAAGGTGCAAGAATTTCATATTTACCTAGAAAAGCACAATAGGTACAAGGCAACTCCTAGACAAAACTGCTGGTGCCTTAGCCCAGGTCATGGCTGGAGTCTCAAATGAGTGACATTTTTGTAGCACACCAGTGCTGTTGATTCCACAGCAGCTGAGCTGAGTCCTTCATGTGCCACTCAGACCAAACACCCCCTGACTCTGGAGCAAAACCTGCCTGGTCAGTGTCTGAAGGATGCAGCCCTGGGGTACATGGTTCACTGCTACTGCCAATTAACTGAGAAAAACATCCCCATCACTGACTGGGTTCCCATTGCATCTTTATTAACCTCTCCAGGCTTTGCCTGTGCCCAGAAGGCTTAACTGAGCTTGGAGAGGCAGCATGCTAGGCAGGGTCTCTGCAGAGAGAGAGCATCTGTCTGCAGGAGGCAAAAGGCAATACCTCCAGGAGCAGGGCAGAAAAAACACATGCAAGTGGGTTATGTTCTGCCCTGGGCCCTATCAATCAGAATGTGTTATCTTCCCCTGAACTCAAAGAAAAAGGTGGCCAGATTTATATCCCTCTGTTTCATATGGAAACTGCTCAGGTCATCAAAGGCCAGCTAGCTGCAATCACAGAAGATACTTTTTAGTCAAACCTACAATATATGCAAAAGGTAAAAATTCTTGTTGGCATCCCAGCCTAGAAAAGACAAAAAAATCACAAATAGAAAGGGAAATAGAGTGTAGAAAATTGCTGCATTTCTAAACCCTAATTTTTAAGATTTTGCTTCCAGCCCTGGAGAACTGCCAGGTTGCTTTACAAAGCAGTTTTTTTCCTTGGTGCTTTGCTTTCCTATTACCAGGTGCTAAACTGGCTGGGGTTCATGCTTGCCTCTCACACAACAATCTTGGATTTTTGAAGTAATAATACGTGCTCTCAGATGTTGCACAAATAACCATGTCGTGTTTGCCAATTATACTCTACTTCTCTGTTGTTAACAAACCATGCAATTTCTAGCTTCCCACAGTAAATTCAAGTATAATTATCTTGTAATCTTGCAGGTATAAATGTAATTAAACCAGAGAATCATAGTAATAATTACCAGGTAGATACCAAAGACACTGTGCTGATCCCAAATCCTTCTGTATGACACTAATCATGTCACATGGTATTTGTATTTCTTTGATACTTTCCTTAATATCTCTGAGAACAGCCATGTGAAACTGATTATCTTGTACATTATTAACTGGGGCCTCCAATTTAAATTGACTCTCCAGCTCGAAAGGCAATCACAAATCTTACATGCGACAGAGATGTGACAATTTCATTCCTAGATAACAATGCAAATGTGAGACCAAGCTATGAATAACAATTGGAGTCAATCACACCAAAGTAGTTTCATGTTAAATTGCATTGCTTGGTGATTTTTTTTGAGATAACAGAGATTCCTATGCCCTGCATCAGCTTCCTGTCAGGAAACATCTTCTGCCAAACTTCCTGCTTGCCACAGTGGGGAAGAAGAAGACAATATAACTTTTCCTTTACCGGGATCATTGCATGGCAATGGACATCTGTGGGGAACTGCTTCCAGCTGGGCAGGAAAAACAGTGAACTAACAGCAAAAAGGGATGAGAAGAGACAAATACAATGAGGAGAGCAAGTTCAAAACACGTGAGACCTCTGAAAACAATTTACCTGGACACCCCTCCATTTTCTAGCACAGTATGAAACCGAGACCAGCATGATCTTGTGGATGCTCCTGTACTTTCTAAAGACATGGAACAGTTCAAGAAATAATTTGCTTTCTAAAGCCCAGAGAAGTATTTGTTTTACAGGAGAAAAAATGAGGAGTTCTCAAACATATCCTAAGGTGACACATTCCTAACATGCAAAGCCAAAAGGTCAGAGTCGTTAGGTGAAGTGCACCTCTTGTAGAGGAAGGACAGAAGGTGAAGGCCCAGTGCAGCTTAAAGCTTTTGCTCATGCAAATGCAACATAAAGGCAGCAGCTTTGCCTAATTGTTAACAGAACTTCTGCTGGCTTTTCATCTCCCTGGGGCTCATTCCCACTTCATCTGCTAATATAGCAAGTTATATTGAATTGGTTGTCGTCAAAGTGTGCTGATCAGGAACCCAGTCTTTCAAGCTGGCAGCAAGCCTGGAGTATGGATTTGTCACAATAATGAGCAAGGCTGGGATATTTTGAATAAACATGGGCTCCCTTGGTGCAGGGCCAATTTATCAGCTGAATATGAGAAGTGTGGTTATGGGTATTAAATGCCAGAACACTAAAAGCTTGAAGACTCCTGAGAACCCTACTGTGAGCCAGCTCCCCTCTTCTGTATGCCTAAGCAACACAGGAGAGATAAAAACACTGCCTGGCATTTGTATTTCCAAAGCATTTACATTTAATTTACTAATACTTGGAATGCGTTTGCCGAATAAGGCGTGGCGAATTCCAACAAACTCTCTTGGAGCTAAGCAAACCTGAGCTCCCAAAGGGACTGGAATTAAAGGCTGGAGCAAACCAGAGGCATACATGGGAGCAATGGCACAGCCCTGCTGCCCACTGCTTGTTTGCACAGCACTTCCCACTGGGAAAGAGGGCTCCAGGGAGAGGGGGCAGCTGCAAGAGCCCTCTGGGAAGAGGCAGAAGAGGGACATTCCTTCTTTGGGAGACCCAGACGAGTTGGCAACGTGACAACCCGCTGGATTTTAAGGGCAGCATGGCTCACTCAGGGTCTGGGTAAGGGCTGACACAGGACTCTTCAGCTGGCCAGTGGTTTTTGTTCTGCTTCAGCACTGACAAGGTTGGTTGCTTACCTTCTTCAAGGCATCATGATGTCCTTATTTTGCTGACTATGCTCTTTTCCTGGCAAAACCCAGCAGCCTGGAGGCTCCCCTTCAGTCCTTCAGTCTCCACTGGTCTCCTGCCAGCTGCCCTGAGAGGTTATGATGCCTTCATTGCTCCTCCACCCTGTGTAGGCCAAAATCCAGCTTTATCCAGCAATGGGCTGGGATTTCTCTCATGTAGGGACACGGGTTTATCCCCTACAAGGAGACCCCCTCATGGCTGCTGCCCCAGGTGTGACTGCAGCCATGCCACAGCCACATTTATCACCTCAGGGTGTGCCCTCTCCTCACGGTCTTGGCATGGCTTGGGGAGCACCTCCCCTCAACATTGCTCTGCTTAGCTGAAAGAAGACTTCTCTGTAGGGGACAGAAAGAAATGACAGCCTGTAGGAAACAGTGGGTTGTCCTCTGTAAAAGGCAGCAGAGAGCAAAGCTCCTTTGGTACAGGTATTGTTGTGGCCGCTGATGGCTTTTCTCTGCTGGCCATCAGTGACTGCTTTTTGTCAGGAGCCACAAACACCTCATTTTCTAAATGGTTTGAGTGCTGGATGAAGGACTCATCTGCCTGGGGAAAGTGAGGATGTGTGGCCACTCAACAATCCCAGAGGATAACATAGCAAAGTTAAGCTACCAGGAGAACACCTGCTGCCTTCACAGCACCTCGGCCCTGGCCATGCCATGGCAGGTCTGTGTGACTGGTGGGGTGTAAGGTCCAGCTCCTCTTTCTCTCCTGACATCTAAATTATCCGAGCTGCAAACTTTTATATTCCATTGCATCACTTTTCTGCAGCCTTCCAGCTCTATGCCCCCTAATCCAAAGCTGCAGACTGGGCTGTGATTCCAATGAGCAATGAGACAATGCTTAGCTCAGCACAGAGGCTTCTGTGATATCTCCAAAGCAATCCTCTCTTGTTCTTCCTTCCCATGTGGGGAAAAGCTAAGTCTTCCTTGTGCTTCAAAAGCTCGTTTATTAAGCTCTCTGAACAAGCACAGCACAAAACCTGCAGCATGAACTTTCATTGGTGTCTTGCAATCATTGCTAGCAGTAAGTAGCCAGGCTTAAAGCACATTGTTTTCCCCACGATCATCAAGCAAGAACTACTCTCTGCTGCAAGGTGGAGTCTTGTTTTGCTTTGAACAAAATCCTACCTCACTTCTAATATGCAGCTCTCCAGAGGAGAGAAGGCAGAGCTTTCTCTGATGTAGAACAGCTGCTTCAGCTCATTGATTCATGTGGGACACCCAGAAACCTGCACAATGCTGCTTTGTTACAGATGCTGTAACACAGCCTGCTAAAAGCAGTCACCACACAACATTAGCACCTCAAAGCCTAGAGAACCAGAGCAGTGTAGATGTTTAACTGGAGGCCAGCTACAGAGTGAAGAAAGGTTTTCCCCAGGAACACATGTAATGGATTTTGTTGCACATACTGAGTCTTCAGCTAATGCTCAGTGATCTCTTGTGAATTAGATGCAAGATGCAAGCTTACTCACACCTGAAAAATAAGAATGTAGATCAAAACCCATGTCGTCAAGCATGGCCAGCAAGTGCTGCCACCCTGATATCCCTGACTTCAGTGCTGCAGCAAAACTCACAAGGAACTGATGCCACTGCCTCATGTACTTGCAGAGAAGGTGAAATTCACCCTTAAGCAGAAGGGTCTCGGTATCACACCTCACTTAAGCCTTCAAAAGACACTCCAGATGATACACAGAAGTTGAGAATGAATTGTACCCCAAGACAGCAGTGCACTAATACTGAAATCCTGATCTACCAGCTTTGTTCCTCTAAAGGAACCCCAAAACCCCATGAAGTCAAGAAGCAGTTTTCACTCTTGGCGAGGTGTAACTGTGAGGATTAGAACACGATGACAAATCTAAATCTTGATGAAAGACTGCCAGAGGCCCATAAGGCTGCCAAAGTACAGCAGGCAGGCTTTCACATAATTGCAAGTCTTCCTTTCTCAAATGCCCAACCTGATTGACCAATTAAAGTGTTTAATTCTCTGAGAAAGAGTCTATCATTAACTGCAATTTGTTCTAGTCTCACCAGTCCTTTCATGGCTGCCTCTGGTGAAAGAACCATTATGTATGATCTCAATCTCCATAGTATAATATGGAATTTTTGATAGTTTGCTATAAATAGGAATTGATTCATAAGGAGAATAATGAATTCATTGCTAGTCCTTTACCAACTACTTAATGACTGTCAAGATACATTAAACATCCTTAGCCCTACACTAGGGCCTGAGTTTATTCTTGGCTAACACATCTTGACTATATAATGCACTCAGTGAATTAATGCCAGGTGCAAAATAGTCTCAGCAAAAACACATTTTAGAGTGCTTTATTTCATAATAAATATTGACACTGATCATTATAAATGCCTTCCAGAGGAGGCAAACAAATAGATATTCTATTGCAATTGAAAAGAAAGAGAAAAAAACCCAAACAAAATAAACAAAGAAAACAAACTCCTAAACCTAAAAAAAAAATAAAATAAAATCACCAAACCTACAAACAAACAAAACCACCAAAAATGAAACCAACCCAGTCCAGCATATGATGTTATCACCATGTTCTCCTGGTTATTCTTACATGAAAGTCCCTGACACCATGCTGGGCCCTGTACAGGCACTTCTTAGGCTGTACTACTTGCTAAGTGATTAACAACATAGTACAAACCCAGTGATACCTTTAATTTTTCTTAATCCTCACTTCCATGCCATGTCCATGTGTCACTATCATTCCCAAAGTGTGCTGACAACTACATTTAACTTCAAAATAACAGCAGGCATTGCTCAAGGCTCACAACCCCCTGCTCTTACCCAGACTCTCCTCACAGAACCAGCTGCAGAGATTGAGCCCAGGCTCTGAGAGTTCTGCATTTCCAAGTTCCATATTTCCTGTGCTATTCAGGTGTTCCCAGGGCTCACAGCTCTTCAGGGAAAGGTGTCAAAAAAAAAAAAAAAAAAAAGTCTAGGATCTCAGCATTGCAATAGGGACAGCCCAAATGTATAGGAAAACTATTTTTGGAGGTTGTGTGTCTCTTACCAGCCTTCACTTCCAGCTCTTGCATTTCCAAGACCCAGGGAGGAGGGCCTGTTACACGAATCCATGGTTTGTATTTTTAGAGGAAACAGAGTAGAGCCAGGCATTGTGGTCCTACAGGGAAAGCCTGTGATGTACAATTACACCACAGAACATTCCCTGGCATGATGTATCTTGGCACTGGGAACAACCTGGAGGCTTCTCTGCAATTGTTTGTGAATTCAGCATGAGCTCTCATTATTTGTTACATGCACTGGGTACACACAGTGAGTTAATTCAATAGCAAGGGAGGATGGATGACTGCAGTCCAGATTAGTCTCTCAATACACCTCCAGGATTACTAAATTGTTACCTTTTTTTTTTCTTTTCTTCAGTCTATTTAAATAGGCTGAGAATGCACAGAGGGATGATGAAGTTCGTGGCTACCTTCACAGACATTTCCTAAGAGAAAAGGAACATGCCCAAACTTCAGAGTCTAAACCAAATAGGAAGCTAAAATTGGCTAAAGAAGCCATTTTCTGAAAGATTTAAGGGACTGAGGCATACTTTCCTGAAAGCAGCTTTGTGTTTTCTGGTGGAAATGACTGTTGCAGCCAGACAATTCTCCAGGAAACTCTGCTTGGACCATTACTGTCTTTTCTTGCAGGAGCAGTGCCAGCCCTACTGACCTGCCTCCTGTCTGCTCATGTTCCAACAGGGCACCCTGAACCCACCTCTGGCCTGTGACTTCTCTTCTGGGAGCCAAGCACCTTCCCAGTTACTAACAACATGGTAGAACCTGATTCCTCACATTTCTTCTAAGGTCCCACTTCCTCAGGTAAAAAACAGCCTCAAATCTGGGCAAAAAACATGTTTTTGTGACTCCCATATATTCATGCAAATCCCTGCAATACATTTTCTGCTGTGGCACCTGGTCTCCCACTGATCATATCAAATTGAACTTATCCTTGCAATTTTTAATGAAATTCATCCATAACCTGGTACAGACACTTGAAGCTTACATTGGTTCAAATAAATTATGAAGAGATGGAATAACAAGCCTTGGAACCTGCAGAAAATATATGCAGAGATTACCAGTCAAGAGAAAGGGAAGTCTTCAGTCAATATTCCTGAGGCAAAAGTATTAAGGTCTATATATTACCATGTATATATCATATTATGTACAATAATGAGCTGGCACAGCTTGCTGGCAAGTCACACCAAAAACACACACATTAAGAACAGCTGCATCAGGTTTTTGTAGCAGTCATCTTTCCCTGGATCTTTTCACTAACTAGCAACAATCCAAAACCTCCAATCCTTGTAAATTAACACTACTTGCTAAATTAGAGATTACCATATCCAAAATATGTTTTTTCCTAGCTATGATAGGCTCTATGTCCTACCAAAGCTGCTTGCATATAACAGCAGTGCAAATAGGAAGAAAATATTGGAAATCCAATTATTTAAATCCTGATTCAAATGAGGCTGAGGAAGCCACAGCAATAAATCACCTCAAAGCACAAAATACACTTTTATGGGAAACCCAGGGTGGGTAAAGCAGCAGGAGAGAGTATGAAAAGAGACCCTTCCTGGTGCCCCCCAAAGAGGAAATTTATACAACAGGCAGATAGGCTCTAATGTTTACACAGATACTGGAGCATGATCTAGTGAAGCCCAACTGCTATTTAAAACGCCCACTGACTGTTTGTGTTAAAAGGACTCTGATTGCCAAGTGCCATTTCTCTGATGGGGGACAGCAAGGCCTCAGTAACATAATTTACATTTCCTTCTCCTCTGCATCCCTTTTTAAAGGAAGTGTTCAGTAGACAGCAGCAGACAAAGGACATATGATTAATAATAAATTATATTCCTCACAGTCTCAACAGCTTAGCCTGCAGCAGAATCTTTCCAGAGGATGTTTAAAACCAAAGAGCATCAGCACTTTTCTGCAGATATACCATTATCAGGTTGGTTCACTATTCCAAGGATAAAGACTATTCCCAATATTGGAGCTGTCTAGGGAGCACTGATGAATGTCATTCTTCCTGCAGAGGCTCAGTCATGAGAGTGGATGTCAGGGAACAGGACATTTTGGGGCTCTGTCACCAGACCTCATTTGTCTGATACCCTCTTGATGTGGCAGAAATAAGAATTAGAGCTGCCCTGAAAGCTTATGAATGCTAAAAGAAATCTTGGATAGAACAGATGTTGTTTGCAAGAAAATGCCTATTTTTGTATAAATGTTTGGGCTGTTTGTAATAAAAAAATCACACAAGACAGATTTTTTTATTATTATAATTTCTCTTTTTTGGCAAGGAAAATCCAAAGCTTTTCAATGAAGACCAAGTGAAAAATAAAAAAACTATCCTCTTCCCCTAAAACTTTATTTTAGTTTTGTGGAATAAAGAATTGACAACAATAGGAAAGTAAGTCTTTGACTAATCTTAATGAATCTTATTGGTCATAGAGAGTCACTTTGGCTGCAAGGCAGCATTTAAGAGCCAAATGCTGTTATGGATCAGCTCTCTCTTGAAGCACAGCTATGCTGAAGTCGTGGTCCAGCTGACAGCATCCTGACTTTCACAGGTCACACAGGTGGAGACAAGGTCAAGTTGTGTTGAAAGCACATTTAAGGCCCCCACTGAACCATTTTTCTCCCACTTACACAGGCAAGTTTAAACTGAGCTGTGTCAAGGTTAAATGACTATTTAGCTTGAGCCAGTGACTCAGACATTAAATCAAATGGAGAGCCTCTGGTACCTAAAATCTTTCTTTACGTTGGTCAAGGAAACCATGTCAGTCTCCTGTTTACTAAATATTTATTCAAACACAGTTCTCACTAGCTTCAGTTTCAGGCAGTCTGAAAAGATTGAGGAACCTGGGGTTATCTTAACAGACCATTAAAACCAGACCAACATCACATTTTAAACCCTTTTCTTATTCCAACACACCAAAGTAGCCTTACTGCATGAAACACCACAGCAGCAGCTACAACTACACAACACTAAGAACATCCAGTGCGTGTTTGGACACCCAGCAGCACTGAAAATATATCAGCAGCTTTGGGAAAGAGAGACAAAGGGATCTTCAGAACACAAACACATTTATTTCCTAGCACTTTCCCAAAATAGTTCTAATGGATGTGGTGGTTACATATTCTTCCCCCTCAGGGCCTTCATTTGGATTGCCTAGGGTAAGTGATTTTGATAATGTTGCCTTGGCTCTCTGTGGTTGCAAATAGAGCTATTATTTCCAAATGGACTTTCTAAACAACAGTGGAGATGAGGGGCCATCAAACAAACATCTGCTGTGAGCCTTGGGGACGCTGACTGGAAGCGGTGTCAGAGGTGTTGTTTGAATAGGCAGTCAAGAAAATACCCATTTTGATTAATGGGTACAGGCATTAGTATCAATCATCATTTCCTTCCCAGAGAAAGACCTTGGAAATGCAGCACTTGAACCCAGCTGTAGATACTACTTTGGACATGTTCATAATGTCTCTTTCAAAACAGAGCTTGCTGGGCTACTTTTCTTGACCTGTCAGGAGAATAGACAATAATCTGAAGTATCCTAAATGCAGCTAATTACTCTAATCTACACACAGAACAGAAATAAAAGAAGTATCTCTTTCACAGTAGAAATCAGCTACAGGAACTATTTATACAGGGGAGAAAAGGGGCTCGGTCATTTGACATAAATCAATTCCCTTTGGTGTTTGCAAAACAGAGCAAGATCACAACACATGAACAGACTGAAACTGCAGCTGAATAAATTTATAGACTTGTTTTCATTCATTTTAAAAATAGATTGTAACATCTAAAAGCAATCAACTGATGGTTTTGGTCCACTTCTGTCTAATCAGTGCTTCAATTGATGCGTCTCCTAAAAATACTTGAAATTGAAACTGTCAGATGTTAACAATATCTCTTCTTCTGCCATTAGATAATATGCAATCAGTGATTATGGGCAGCAATGAGGCTCCTTAATTCAATGACTACACGCCACCTACTTTCTCATTTTGCTGACAGAAGATCCAGCTGTTTCTGGTTTGTATCAATGCTCTTCAAAGATTGGCAAGTATAGTTACAGGACTAAAAATAGGAGTATTCTGCATCCCACATCAGTCATCCTTTTGCAGCAAAAGAATTTCAGAAAGTTCTTGACTAGACCGGAAAGAATGGGATTTATTTTTAATAAGCACTAGACACTCACACTGGTAATCACTGGGATATATTTTCTCCTAGTAACAAAAAATGACAACATTACTGGTGGATGAGTTGGCTCTTGGGCTGCTTTGCTTCCAATAAAATTATCCTATACAGAGAAACTTTTATCCTGCTGCATCCGTCTTCGAGCCAATACCTGCCTGCAAAATGTCTTAGGATTTGGTCCCTGGAGACAAACAGTTCAGCTGTTTTCTCCTCTGCTGTGCTATGGCCTCTTTTGTGAGGTTATGTTCACTGTAAACATTTAAACTAATAAAGTATATGGGAAACTCAAATCAGAGAGGGCAGATTTGCCTTGAGTGATACTGGGATCTGTGCCTCTCCTGATGTGAAACTCAAACTCAGGCAATTATTCCTGTGACCAAAGATTGATCCCACCCCACGGATCCCACTGGTGGGACTGGGTAAAGATGAGTTACTGCATGCAGGTGTCAAAATGATTGTACAGCAAAATCAAGTATGCCTACTTTGGCAATGAAGAACAATATTAATTTAAAAATGCTGCACAGAACTGTTTGACCACAGAATTCCAAGAGCTGAATGTCATGTTTCATCCATGGTGTGTGCACAACAATGCACACTGTCTCAACTCAAGGCAGTTTTCTTTAATCACTATTATTTTTAGATGCCTGTAAATATGGGTGCTTTGAGGCAGTGACTGTGATTATTTAATGCATTTATTCTGGGGTTGTGCAATATGCTGAGCTCCATTGGTGTGTGTGCTCCTAAGTCCCCAAAGCTGTCAGCCTTCCTGGGGTGCAGGTTTACAGCCTGAGCTGTGCCCAAGTCCTTCCCTCTCCTCCTCCCAGCCCTGCCGTGCTGTCAAGGCAGCGAGGAAGCAGTGTGGAAAGCTGTGATGTGTTTTGGGGTGGGGACGTCTCCTCATGTCCTCCCAGCCTCCTCACTGCCATCAACAGAGACCAAAAGGGCTGCAGTCTAGCCTGAGGTACTTCATCTGACTTGTCTCTAATAAATACCACAGTCCCAACAGCAAATTCTTGCTGAGAACTATTTATGGTCAATTCACAGCCTGAAGAATAAACACCATTACAGAATTAAAATTCTTTTGAATTACAAAGCTGAAGAAACTGTGTTCTGATTTCAGGGAGATGCACTAAAAAGAGATGTTGTCTTCATCACAGGCAAACTTTGCCTTTACTTGCAAACTCTTTCAAGGGGAGGAAGCAAAAACAACACCAGCACTGCCCCCAGGGATCTGCTACCGGGTCTACCAGGTCAGCAGGGTCCATAAGATCCCCAGAGCCTGCCCAGGAGCATTAAACTTCCCAGAACTTCTCCCTAGAACTGGTCTCAGTCACTTATGTGCTGTTGGTTGTCTCTTAGGGTTGGTTTTCTTTCCTTCATCCCTGTTGGGTGTGGATTTACTACAAGGAGCAAATAGTACTGAGCAAGGAATGCACCCCAAAACCAAAATGAATCAGTTCAAAATACATTTAAATCTATCTGAGTGCAAGTCAAGGTATGGATTGCACTTCCCTTTGAGTCTAGCATTTTGTCCGTGCATTGTGTGTTCATCTACCACACTGGCACTCAGAGGGCTAACAGGAACTACTTCCTAGTCTCTGTCCCAAGGACTGAGTGGCACAGAAATATGGGCAAAATCAGCAAAGAAACTGGGCTGTCCCAAACATAGCAGTGTCAACTCGCAGAGATTGGTGAGCTCATTTTGGTTTTGACCAGAGCTGAAATGACTGAATTTAACCATGGCATGGCAAGAGGGCTATCCCCACAGATAGCTTCTATTTTAGGGACAAAGACCCCTCACATGAAGTAAAACCACCTTTACTTCTGCCAGAAACAGATGAATTCTCAGCACTCAGGGCAACCAAATGGGAAATTGGTATTTGCTGAGTAGGATCGGAGGCTTAAAGCTGCTTTACTTCTGCCTGCTTCCTTGTTTACCTTTTACAGCCAAGTCCCTCCATCCTAGGCTCAGGTTTTGCCTAGGTCTAGTCCAGATGGATAATCTACATCTGACAGGCACCACTGTTTTCCTCCCTTCCAGCCACATTTGGAGCCTTTACACAGAACCAGATGAAGCTCCGTCTGCTCATTAATTAGCCTTTGCTCAAATGAGATTTTCCTCAATTATTAAACCTGTTTCCCTTTGCCCCTTCCCCATTTGATTCTTTTCTATCTTTATGCTCTAGGGAGATTTTCAGAGGTCTTGTGAGGATTACAAAGGCAATAAGCAGATTATGGAAAAGCGGCTTTTTGGTGTACCCAGCATAATACAAATTAGGATTGTTTATAATTTCATTCCCCTATCAGTTATTGCTGTGTGTATGCTGAGGTACTTTGAGGTCTCTAAATAAACGGAGAGGGACAAAGGTAACTGAATTATTTTAACTGGCACATTAATGAACACATTTGCCAAAGAAAAGATCATGTGTACAATGCTTCTAATTAGCAAAGTTCATATTATTTTAAAAAGAAACTATGGAAAAAGGAATGATCTTGTGCAGAAGGACACAGGACTTCTGCAGGTCAAATTTATCTGTCTGTGAAAAGAAGACTGTGCCTGACTTTGAAGACTCTCTGGTTCCTTTAGGTTTTAAATTCTTCAAAGCAAGGAGTGCCTTCTCACCAGCTCAACAGAGTCAAAGTCTTGGCTTGATGAAGAAAATGTTCATCTATTGCTAATTAAGAGTAATATTGTTTAATATTTCTCCCTCTATCTGTTGGGAAATTTACTGCATGCATTCACTTCATAGTGAATCTAATTTAAAGTAAAAATTCACCACCTTATCACCAGGAAGTCCAAAGAATGCAAAATTGGGTATTTTATTATAGATTCTTCCACTTTTGCCTTTGTGGCCCCTGCTGTGTTCAGGTGCCCAGACCTATCAAAGAATAGACCAGATACTCAGGGAGCAGAACCTGTTCTGGTAGGCAGCATTTCCTCTGACTTCAGGCATTCCTGTAGCTTTTAGACAGCTGCAAAAATAGAGGGGGAAAATTAAAAATTGATTGCTCTATCATTAAATAAATATATGCTCTGGCATTTGATTGTCCAGCAGAAGTGGTCAGGCAGTTATTTATATCACTAAGAACATCAATAACAAGGTGCAGCGCACTGCAATAGTGGTTTGTTAATGAATTGATGAAAAGAGAGTTATTTTTAGCTTGTGAATAGGTCTGAGGAAGTGAGCTCTAAAACTCTTGAGGAGAAAACAAAATGCACTGTGTTCAGGTTTACCAGTATTGAAAGCCATTCCCTTTCCTTCTGATAAAAACATAAAAAGTGTAAATGTCAAGCCAAGCCAGTGATGCCCTCTGACTTCTCTGAAAATGCCTCGATTCTTTCAAAAGAGCACTGGGAGAATAGGCTGAATGACTAACTGGGAGATTGTGCTCTCTGGAAAATCCCAGAGGTGGTGTTGAAATTACTGAACTTCCCCAAAGGCAGGATGAGCAGAGATCCTGGGATCTGCACACAACAGGTCTGCCTCACTCCAACACCACAACAGGCGCCTTCCCCACATCTGGGGCTTAGGGGAGGAGAGGAGTAAGGAAATCCTCCTCTTTGGATTTTTCCCCCTTGAAACCTGAGCTGATTTTTAAATGTATGTTCATGTTTTCCCTCCTTTTCCTCTCCACCTCCTGTTCCCAAGGGCACAGGTATTAGCATAGGGACAGCTGCTGAAACCCACACTGCCCTGGCCTAGGGAAACATTTTGAGTTGGGAGGGTCAGGATCCATAACCCCTGTGCTGATATCCACCCTCAGAGGCTGCTGCACTTTTTAAAGCCCCTCTGTGTGGAAGGCAGCACCTGATCCCTGGATAAGGCTTACAAATGACTGTAATTCTGTTTGTGCATCCCTGATTCCATAACCTTGCAGCTCGTGCTGTCTCATTTCTCTGTGCTGGGAAGGGATGAGAGGTGTTCCTCTGTGAGCCTGGAGACAGCACTGTACCTGTGGGGTACCTGGGTAAAATATCCACAGGCAGATATGGTTTTTCAATACAGAAATATAGAGATAGTACACACACCTGTGTCCTTTAATAGATACATGTATCTTCCCCTGACAAGGTGTTTAAGGTTTTACATAATAAGTCAGCAATAAGAACATTAAAATATACTATAATTCAGGCTATTAGAAAGGCTGACTGGAACATTTCTACCCCAGCAGATTTTTCAAGCCTTGCTGAGGACTGCAAGGCTGCCTGATGGTGCTTTTAGCAACTGAGACAGGCACCTCATGGTCCTCTCTTTCCAAACTGGCTCAGGATCTCTTCCTGCTCACAGTGACTGGGGTGCAGCCAGTCACTCCCATCACACCCTGCAGACATTACTCAATACTTGCCCTCTGAAAGCTCCTACAGGTTAAGTCTTCCCGAGGCCAGGAATTCTCAGCTGAACATCAACACAGTAATAACCACGTACTCCCCATCCCCGCGGTGAACTCGGGCAGATTTGTTGTTGGTTGCTAAAGGCAACTCCTTCTGATTGATGGTTTCCAGGAACTTTCCACCAGCAGGGTGGGGCCGGAGCTACCGTCTTTCCAGGGCTCTGCAGACAGGCAGAGGCTATGGGAGAAAAAAAGGGAAACTGGAAGAACATAAAGGTACCAGAAGTCGTTCAGACTTCTGCCCGTGAGTGGCCTGTATCCACAGCAGCAGCAGCAGCAAAGGCTCCCTGTGGGAGTTTGTAAGTGATACCAGTTGCCCGCTGTATAAAATAAAGTAAAACCAAAACAAAACAAGACAGAAAGTTCGTAACTCTTTCAGATCCATCCACATTAAAACTCCCTGCTCACTTTCTCATACTAAAGTCATCTTGGTGAGACAAATATCTTTTAAAATATTTATCAGAAGAAAAGGGAAACGGTCTGAAAGAGATTTGCACAAAACCTGTTTATCAGTCCCGGGTGTGCGAGCCAATCTATCAGCCCTGCCGTGACTCTGGGAGCAGTTTCCTCTGCCTGGCTCATATACTTCAGAAGATATGGAAGCATTTCTGTGCACACTTGAAACGTTGTTCTCCAGATTTATTCTTCAAGTATTTTTCTCTAACATGCTTATTTGTCTCTTTTAAAGCCTGCTTTACATTACGTAGTCTCTTTGTGTTCCCTGCAGATGAAAAGCATATGTATTTCCACTCCTTGCTCATTATAATGCTGCTTTCTGAAGAAAAGCATCTCATGTGTTCTAAAAAAACATTCCTATTACAAAGTTTTTAAAAACCTATTGATGACTCATTGCGAAATAATTAACAACATTATTTTCCCAGCTTTGCCTTATACCCATGCTGTCCTAGATCCTTCTGCCAAAATAGTGCAAACCCCTTCTTGTAGATGGGACTGACAGCTCTATTGTTAAGATTGTTCAAATATATTTACCAAACATTAGATATTTTAACTACCATTTCCAAGCTGAACATTTACCTAAACCTGTACTACATGGGAAGATCTTAGCCAGAAGTTTCTCTTATCTCTAACACCAGGGCTAGGTTGTATTTTGCCTTGTCAAAATACTCTGGTAATCTTTTTCAGAGAGGCTTTAATGCCCTTAGCCTTTGGAAAAGGAACATGAAATTTGCCTTTGTGAAAATTTGCCCCAATTTAATGACATTAGGAAGCTTTGAAAATCTGCAGGTGCCATTTGGCCAGACCCAGAGACCACACCACTCTGACCTGCTGAGTTTGTGGAAGGGCTCTGGGATAAGAGAATGGGCAGGTCCCTGCCTGGCTCCTTGTCCTGGCCAGGTGGTCTCAACCCCCTCAGTGTCAATTCTCTCTCTTATGAGGCCCCTTCACTAATCTCACAGAAAGGGACTGGATGAGCTCTGTGCCAGCACTCAGAGGTAGGTCTGAGGGATGGAAGGCAGGGGGTTGGAACAAGAAGATTTTTAAAGTCCTTTCCAACACAAACCATTCTATGATTCTGTGGTTCCTGCTCCTCTAGCCTATGGACGGGGCACCAAAGCAAACAGCAAGCCCTCCTTCCCCCTGCTCTCCCAAGATTGCTCTCCTCCTGAACCACATGAGGAAGGAAGCTCCAGAACTGCACAGCAGCGTGAGGAGCAAGATAAGGAACAAGAAAAGGAGATTAGCTTGTGAGACAATACCTGAGGCAGAGAACAGAGATTTGAGGTTTACAGAGGTCACCTGGGGTGGGGAGAGGGAAGCATGGAGGTCAGGATGTGGCCCCTGGGACCTCCCTGTGGTTTGCAAAACCCACCCAAGGTGCTGGGAGAACCCACAGACGCTTGGCTGAATGACATCCCAAGAATGAAAAGGGGAAGCTGGAGGCTTCCAGCAAGCAGGCAGAAATAGGCAGGCAGAAAACTGGTGACTAGAACACATCCCTCTCTGGAGCATGGAGAGGAAATCAGGAGTACACTGCTTTTCTACAGTCAGCAAATACCTGCTCCAAAGTGCATCCAGCCTCGCCAGTGGCAAGTTCACAGTCATTATTGGCATTCCATAAGCCCAAAGAGCAGAATTACTTCAGCAGGAGAGGGGGTCACTCTCCTGCTGCTGATGTTCTGTTAGCAAGACGGGGAAGGGCAGAGGAGATGTTAATCCAGTGTAAAAATAGGTACTTGAAACTCAGAAAAGTCCTGTTCTCAATATAGACAATCTTGCTTCATGTTCCTTATGCATATCACAAGGGTCACCAGAGTAATGGCTTTTTATTTCTTGTGACCCTCAGCACACAGACAATGGGTGTGCAACAGGGACCTGTTTGGTCAGGTTTATTTAATGAGGCCACTGCTTTTCTACAGAAAAAAAAAAAAGAAAAAAAAAAAAAGAAAAAAAAAAAGTACAAGGTCATAGAAGTAAAGACATGTTCAGAGTGACTCAGAGAACAAGGGACCAGATAAAGGTTTCAGTGACCGTGTAGCTTTTCCTGGCACTTGAAAAATTTCTCTTTTCAGAGCAGAAATGATCCTTTATAATGTTAATGCTCAGTCACACTGTTATCCCATACCACCCTATAAGCAATACCCAAAGGTTTGAGAGCAAATAGGACCCCAAATCTGCCATGTTGGCTGCAAGTTCCCAAGATTTCCCTTCATTTAGCAGCCATGAAAGGCTTTTGAACTAAGCCATGGGACCAGCCACTGAAACAAATGAACAGATGAAACAGTGCTCAGGTCCCTGCAGTTCTGCTTACACTGCTACATTTCAGCTGTGAACACCTCAGCATGGCTGTGGACCACAACAACCCAGTCACTTTCAAAACTGACCAAAATGGTGAAAATCAAAGGGCAGACCTTACCTGAGCAAGCCCAGCTAACTTCATATAGGCTACCAAGCCCTTTCCAAGAAGGAGCAATGTTGGATCCATCCTCATTTGGAGTTGATTTTAACCTGTGATTCAGACTTGAAAGTCTCTGTTTCCTTTTATTAATATTTTCAGATACTTAACCTTGGAGTAATCTGTTTTTTCAAGCTGTAACAATTAACAATTCCTTTCCAATGCCAAAATGTATCTGTAAGCTTGTCTTTTTGCCCACCACACCAAACAAAACAGAGTCACCCAAACCTTCAGAAAAACAGCCAGGCCAGGTTCTTCAGGTCAACCCTTGGTGAGTTTGGGGCTGAGGGAGAAATCTGACCTGATACACAGAAGAACCTCAAGGTTTTTTGAGTACTGCCTTCAGGCTTGATGTAGTTTAATTAAACACCTATCTACTGCCTCTCATTTGTTTCCTACCCCACCCCCTGACACACACACACACACACACACACACACACACACACACACACGTCTCTCTGTGTCAGAAAGAGCCTTGTTGCTTTCCCAAGTCATTAAAATCCTGTTACTGCCCAGCCTCAGGCCTGACTGCAGTGTGTGAGGATGGTGACAGCGCCCCAGTTGTGGTCAGGCTGTGGTCAGGCTGGCCCTGGTGCAGGGACAACCTGCCTGTGATTTTCAGCTCCCATTGTATCCAGCTGGGATACCCCACAACTTGGAAGAGGTTTTTGTGGTGTTCTGTCTCTTTGCATCACACAGCTCATCATCACTTCCAGCTGCTGCTCTTTACAGCCCTGCAGTGACTATTTCTCTTGACCACGTCAAGCACAGATCTTTCACCCCCAAACCCCTTCCTCCATTGTCTCCCATTCCCTGCTAGGCCTCAGCAAGGCTAACACCTTTTCCCTGAACTGCCTCCCTTCATCACACAGCTCACCAAGTCAGTCCCTCCTTCCCATTTTTCTCAGCCTTTCCTGTGCTGTGTTTTATAGGCTAATATATCACGCTGCAGCTATAATATGCAGAGTAGCATTTCACTGCATAATTCCAGAACTGGATGCATTCATCTCTTCCCCAGTCACAGCTCAGAAAGCTCCTCTGAACAGATGATTAGTGAGTCAAGAAGTTTATTAGAAGACAAACAACACACCAAGGTAAAAGCCATAAACACAAAGCAAATTGCTCATGGCTGTGGTTCCTTCTGGTGCCAAGAGGAGTACGACCTTAAAAGCTGTGTTTGATGGCCTGGTCCTGGCTCTCTGTGCTCTCCTCAGGTTGTCATTCTTGTAGGCTTCAACGGAGAGTAGAGTTCAGGTTTTCTATAATGTCCCTGAAGACAGCGTGGATCCACACCTCAGTTTGCACAGGTCACTCTGTAATGTAATAATGTCATCTTCTGATGGTCCTGGACAGAGTGCTTCCCCAGGTTTTTCAAGGTATTCAGCAGGAAGCAAGTGTGGAGAGTGTTTCCTCATATGTCAATACAAAGTTTTGGTTTTAACATGGGGTTTATACAACACATACAGGGCTAGCACAAGGTCTGTACTATCAGGAATGCATCATTACCAACACCAAATATTCAAAAGCTGTAAGCTAGAGCTCAAAACATTATGCAATTGGCACTCAAAAAAAAAAAAAAAATCAATACATTTAAAGTTGATACTTTTCAGCTTTATCTAACCACAAGAACTACACCCTGACTTTTATACAATTGTTTGAATGACGCCAGGACAAAGGGCTCTAGAGAAAACAGTAAATATTTTGAGATACGTCAAAGTTACAGTTTTTAACCTACAATCTGTGTGTTCAGAGAGTGTTTTTAAGGGGTCTGCAGAGGGTAACTAAGAAAAGCAAACCTATTTTCTGCAGTATTAAATCACTATACAGGAACTGACACTTCCACTGCAAAAAGAAAGGTTTTAAGGTGCTACAAATTGTAAAAGGTTGAAAAACATGTTTCTGGTGATTCTGACTGAAGCTTTCAATTATTCAAGTGTGCAAGGGCCCCAGTTCTACTGAAGTTAACTGGGATTTGTTCTAAATCTCATAGGTACTTCAGAAAGTTGAAACCAATGTTTCTGGATGAACGGTTCCAACTGCGTACAATGTGCAGAGCTCTGATTTTTTCACTTTTTTTTTTTTTTTTTTTTTTTTTTTTTTTTTTTTTTTTTTTAATGTCCAGTGGAGGTGTAAATCCCTGTGTATAGAATTTAGGCCTATGTATAGCAAGGCAGCATTTTTAAATTACATTCTGCAGCTCTTTTCCTGACAGTCCCTGAGCCTTGGAATTTCCACACAGGCTGCCTCAGCTTTTATAGTGACTTGCTCCTGTCCTTCAGCTAATATTTCTGGGAGGGATTTCAGGGATCTCTTTTGGCTTGGGAGTAGTTAGTTAAACTGTCAAGAAAATGATGAATGGAACCTGCACCCATGTGTTACCACAAAGACGCCTTGCAGACATTTCCTCAGATCTCAAGGCATCTGGCTGGGGCTTTCTTACATCACCAAATACAATAGAAGAATAGTAATGATTAGCAGTTGTATAACAGCAGCACATTTCTCCAAGTTCTTTTTGCTTGGATGTTTATAAAGTTCTGCTGGAAGAGCAACAATAGTTCAAATACGAAAACTAGGGAAGAGACGAAGTTCCTTGCTTAAGCCACAAATCCATCTCAAGTCAGTGCCCAGCACACAATGCAGATTCTGCGCTCAGATCAAAACTTCCCAGTGAAGGCAGATTTTTTTAAAAATGAGGAAAATATATTTTAGTTTCAAAACACAAAGATTTATTGACAGTAGCACTGAAAAAAACACATTCAGTTCCTTTGACAGCTGTCTTACAATGCAGAAATTATGTGTATTAACTTTTCTGTGTGTCTTTCTCACATTAAAAGTTGCTCAAACCAGAAATTGAGCAAGAAGAGCAATAAGGCTCATCCCTAAAAAAGAAAAAGAAAATAAAAACCCTGAAACTGCAAAAGGAAAACAAGTGATTCCTGAATTCCAACGATTTCTTGGTGTTCCAGTTTTGCTTAAGGCTAGTCACTCCTTTCAAGGAAACATCCACAGGAAGGGCAAGGTTGTTCAGGCTCTGAGTCAGGGTCCGTCACTGTGTTCCTGGGCGAGCTGCCCAAATCCTGCCTCCCTGCTCCTGCTGCTCCTGGGCAGGGCAGGAGGAGGCTTCGTGTCCCTGTGGTGTGGGATGATGGAGGGAGCGTAGATCTTGCAGGAAAATGCCTTTGCTCTGGCCTCTGGAACAAGCCTTTCCTGCCCCATGGCATTCCAGCCCTCAGTGCTCAGCGATGCCTCTTTGCGATTTAGAGGAAAAGCAGATCCCATTCGAGTTTCCCAGGCCCTCTCAAGGGTTAAAAACAGAAAATGTTTGGGGAAAAGGTTTCTGCTGATGTTGCCTGTTAGGAGCCAAAGATCTGGAAATGATTTGTGATCTCAAAACAGGAGACATCAGGTAGGGCACTTAATGCTGAACTTCGAGGGTGTTACTCTTAAATCCTGGGACTGGCTTAGAATTGCAATAAGTAACAAAATTTTTTCAGCATAAAGCGTGGGGTTTTTACACTCCTTCTCTCTGCCCTGTCCCTGTAGTCCAGTTTGGCATTCACAGGAGAGAAATCATTGTACACATTTCCTGTCCGTGAGAGAAACTCTTCTCACACTGTGATGCTGTCCCTACATCCCTGCCAGCCTCCACTCCTAGCCCAGCCGCGGAGCAAGGCACTGGCAGGAGCTTCCCTGCTTACACAATCCTGCTGACAGACGCCAAGTCCAAGCCCAGACCAACTTCCAGGGCCTCTCACGCTGCCTTTGCTCTTTCCTCCCCACTCTCAGCCGTGGGTTTTCCATCCTGGTTTGCTGCAGCAACCTCCACAATTCAGCTCAGATTACCACCAAGATTTTTTTTCCCCCTCCTTTTTCTAGTGAGCAGCTCTACTCTGAGTTCCTCAGTGACCTACAGAGACAATCCCAGGGTGCTGAGTGAGGCTGAGGGATCAGACTTGCTCCAGTTCACATCTGTCACCTTGTCCCTTTGCTGATGCTGGTGCTTCTTGGAGCACTGTTCCTCTGGTGCTTGATACACTGAAGCATCTCTTTTCCCAGCCAAGTTTTTAGCCTCAGTGGCTCATCCCCTCGCTGATGGAGTTTGTGTAGCCTTCAGGTTTGACTTCTGAAATTGCTGCTCACTCATTTTTCTTGCTGATATCATATGGGCTGGGAACATCACCACGCTTTCTCCACCACAGGTAATCTGGGCACCTTTGTATCCCCACTGGGTCATTTTAGCTGCAAAATTCTACACAGAGATAATTCAAGAAAGGGTTCCTTCCACTGCAAATTTTCTACATGTCTCCTGGCAGGCCGGTTGCTCGATGGGGCATCCACCCAGGCTTTTAGCACATTTTTGTGATTGTGAAAGCTTCTGAAGAGGAGCTTTTTATTTGCACATGGCTGGACAGCACTTGGCACATGCTAAGCAGCGTTAGCGGCCGCGCCTGTGATGTGTTGTAGCGTTGCCCGGTAAATAAGATTTGATGTGTTTCATTTTTTCCCTGCTGTAGGCTCCACTGCTGTGTCTCTCCACGCCACCTTCCCAAAAGGATTATTGCCACTGCACTGCACCCCGGGTCCTGAGGAACAGGCAGCTCTATTAACGCAGCTGTCTCGCTGTGTGCTGTTATCAGCTTGGCTCATCACAGCAAGACCTCTATAGCCTCCCTGGAATTTCTGGCAGATACTATCACTTCCTAGGTATAATACATTACCCTTTAATAAATTAGTATGTGCCTAACTTTAATGACCCAGGGAAAAGTAATCTTTAAATTGATGGTATCCTTTTAAAAGAATTTAACCAAAGATAAGTCTTATGTAAATTGCGCAGTGTGTTAGTTATATCCACCTTGAAATGACTGAACAGGCAGCCTCCAGCTGGTGGGAGATTCACATTTTTTAAAGACACAGCATAGAGAAAAACAGTTCCAACCTTTCCCTTTCATTGCTCCATACACCATCAGGGGTGTTTGGGTCCGCATCCCCTCTCTGGGCTCTTTTGCTGCTGCCTAATTAAAAAAATGTAATTCTGGAGTTTTGTACTGCTGCACAAACAGCACTGCCCATTTCGGGCCATAAAACTGCCCTCAGTCCCAGCATGGGACTCAGGTGAGCCCTGCTCCTGGCACAGTTTGGCCCTGACTGTGCAGGAAGCTCATTACAGATCCCATTCCATGTACCCACGTAAATTTGTCAACCAGTAACTGGCAGAATGGTGCTTCAGGAACAGAGCATTCACTCACTACGTCTGTTTAGCTCACTGGAGCCTATGAAGGAGTTTAATTTTTCATACCCTTCATTAAAAAAGACCACAGGGAGGACAAATGAGCAAGCAGAGCCATAAATACATTACAGATGTGTGGAGTTTCCTTTGGGGGCTCGAGTCAGAACTGATTTGGCTGGAGCTGTCTGACACTCGCACTCTTGCACAGAGGGATTTCTCCTGTGGCACAGAGGGAAGGGCACAGCGTGTGCAGGCCCAAGGCAGATACCAAGGGCACCTGATTGTGCCCACAGACTTTTCCAGTGCCAGAGGAAAGCAGGGATTTTCTCTCAACAGCTTTGAAAACTAAGGCTGGTCTGGGGGATTTCTGTGTCTGCACAAATTAGGAAGATGGAAATACATGAATTCACTTGGCGGTAAGCATGGGGTTTTGCTGACACTCCAGGAGTTTTCTCACATGATACTGAGTGAAAACCCTTTCCACCACATTCCCAGGTGATGGCCTGCATTAGCCTGCCATGTAACAAAGCAAATCACGTGTGCTTGGGCTCTGAAACCACTGCCAAGCCCTGAAGAAAGAGCAGAAGGAGAAATTGTTCCCCTTAATTTCCTGAAGACCAATGTGATAATCACACAGAGCCCTCAGAAAAGAAGACCCATCAGTGTCACACGTTGAGCAGGGCACCCTCGGCTCAGGCCACCCCTTCACATCCCTCATCCCCTTGGCTTTTCTCTCACGTATTTACACTGCAGGTCCTTGACCTCTCCTCTTCTTTGGGCCCACGCCAAGCACAGATGTTTGTCCTGATGTACAATCCCCCCCTGGGCTGTACCTGCTCCAAGGGGCCATGGATCAGGGGAATGACCCACAGGACACCCACGGGAACAACAACCCTGCCCCTGAACATCCCCTTAGGCTGCAGTCTATCCAGGCAGGCATCTCCCATGGGATGAACAGCACCAGCACTCTTTCACCCACATGGAAAGTAAACACAGACCATGAGAAAACAAATGAAAAAGGAATACTTGCTCAGATTTGAGACATGCCCTCCCTCAGTGGGAGTTCACAGTACCACACATTAAATGAGACTCTTCTGAGAACTCCATTCTTTTTCGTGGAAGAGAGGCCAGGCTAGTCCTGAGGGCACTGGATCTTGTGGGTATCTACAAATTGCTTGCATATGATGGGGAGGTGATGTGTTGAAAAAAAAAAAAATCAAAACCATCCCAGATACTTCAGGTAGCATTTCTGAATAAAAGCATTGATTTTTCAAAGCATTCGGTTTTGTAATTTTTTTCAAGGTTATTATTACTTTGAAGTTTATAAACACTTAATACTGGAAAAGAGAAAAATAACCCCCATTTATCCCAGAATTATTTAGGTACTTGTTTTCATGATGAGAGTCTTTGGCACGGCTTATGGAAGATGAAATATTTACAAAGAGCAAGGCATAAAGAGGTGCATGACTTTGGCAAACTTTCCCCAAAAGGGATGGGAACATTGTTTTAGGAAGGTTGCCTTTGGATGAAAGAAAAACAAAAAAGAAATTATGATGAAAGAAAACAAGAGCAGCTTCACAGCAGGATTTAACAGGCAAAACACAAACAGCATCATCTTCTTAACCCTCTCACCACTAAGAAACAAAATTCTGTCTAAATCAAATTTTCTTTACAGTCAGCCTGTCCCTCTCTGTGTTCCAAGTAACAATGTCCTGTTATTACCCTCCCTCATTTCTCAGTCTACAGGAACTATTCTTGCTTGCCCCAAATGCCTCTGATTTCATTGCCAGCCTCTAAAATATTCACTGGACCATCTGGAACACCATTTCTCACCTGAATGTAGGCAAGAGCCTCTTTTGAATTAGGAGATCTGCACAGCATCTCTGAGATACGCCTGCATCAGCTGCATTATCGGAGTGCAAAGGCTTATCATTACTTTACAAGTGGTGTTTGTAGAGCTCTGATAAACAGAATGATTATCTTATAGCAGCTTGGCTCTTCCTTTGTTCCTGTCTTTGGCCGAAAGGCTGGGTAATTAGTTGAGAAACCCTCTTCTGCTACAATACCTAAAAAGAGAGTCTTATTCAAGACCTGTTTTTCAGCTTCCCTTAGCATTTCAAAGCTCACACCTCTGCCGTTTGCACACACAGGTCGTAGAAAACAAATTAAAACTGACCAGGAACAAAAGATCAGTCCATCTCTTTGTTTAGGCATGACACAACCCCAGTGACATGAAAAAGCAAACAAACAGCAGAAGTCAGGGACAGGTCAGAAAAACAAAGAGATTAGAGGTTACTTGTTATTGCTTGAAAGAATGAAAATTGGCCTAAATCAATTTACTGCGTATTTTCAGCTTTCCTGCTTGCCTTTCCTCACGGAGCAGACCCTTGAAAGCAGCTTGGAGCTGTGATTTTACAGCAGGGAAGAAAAATACATCCAGTCAGTGTGAGAGGGCTGTGCCTGCATCACTTACACCTCCTGTGCCCACATTTACATGGAAAGTTTTAGTGAGCCAATTAAATGATGTCTCTGTGTTAGAAATTTCTACCGTGCCATGCTAACAGATCCCTTTTGCAGCTGAATTCCTCAGAAAAACATCAATAATTCAACAATTTTGCTGAGTTTTGACCAACTATGTTTGATGCTAATATTTTCCTGCCATTTAGCATTTCAGCCCTTACTCTGTTTTTACACCATTTTCATTCTCTTTTGAGGAATTGTGCTGGTGGGCTGCCTGACATAAAAGATATAATAATAAAAAAAATGGTACATCAATAATCAGATTTCAAGGAAATTCACTTACATAGCAGACTACCAGGCAAATGTAGGTACTTAAAAAAACAAACAGAGCCATTCTCTCTAAAGCTATTACTTTCTCTCTTCCTCTGCTTCCTCTAATAAGAAATTAAAATCCATCATGTTCAGGACATTGGAATATTCATCATTCTGTTCACTGGAGGGTTGTGCTTCAGGAGTAGTGGGAGAAAAAATAATGAACCCAGTACTCATTTTTACTTGGTATACAGAATTAAAGACCAGATGGACATTGAGTAGAAATCATTATAGCTATTTTTTGAAGCAATGCTGAGAATGGGCCTGCGACCCAAAATGAAAATGACTCCTCTCCAGGCATTATGGTTATAAGTATGGATATTTTCAGAGGTTTTGCAGTTATATTTTCGTATAAGAGGACAATATTTTCTCTTGGGCAAAAATAGATCATTGCAGATCAGAGCTCCCTCATGGAGCTACAACCAGGAGAAGGTGCCACTCACTCAGTCTCAACCACCAGCAGACAGTCCCAGAAAGTTCCTTTCTAGCAGGATGCTGCTGCTGTTTCTTGCAGGAATGCCCTAGGGGATCTGTGTGCGCTGTGACTTTCCCCCTTTCCTTCCTGCAAAGAGACCTTAGATCACCACCACCACGATGGAATACGAGCAGCAACAACCCCCCTTCTAACATCCTTCTGCATCCCATCAATCCTTCCCAGTTACAAAATATGTGGAGCTGCAAAAAGGGAACTGGCTGGGCCAGACTGGGCTTGGTACTCAGAAAAAGAGCTGCTCTAAATAAATAACTGCCCTAAAATACTTCCCTAGTGTAGAGAAGAGTACACTGTTTTGGGATTATTTCCCAGAAAAGGAAATTAGCCTGCCCTGATCGAAGGTTGGGCCTGAGTTTACACCACCACTGTTCCAGCTACCCAGGACTGGCTTGGGTATCCCTGCACCCTGCTCCAGTTGCTCCCGTGGGCATATCCATACCTCAGGCTGGGGGGAGGCTCTCCCTTGTATCAGGATGCTGGAAAATGGATCTCCCTTCTGCTCCCTGGAGACTGAGTGCTGGCTGTGCAGAAAACAGCTGCTGGGAAGGGATGCCAGCCCCTGCTCTCTCCTGGGCCAGCAAACATCAGCAGAGATGTGGGGCATGTGGATGTGCAGCCTGGTTGTGACACCACTGCCACGACTGCTCAGATCCATCCATGCTCCCAGAGGACAAGGAATCAGGGTGTTGCACACCAAACCTGCAGGACTTGTGGCCTGGGGGAAGAGCAGGAGGCACAAACCAATACTGAGAATCTCCCACCTCGATTCACCAGTGAATTTTCTGCTCCCAACAGATACTAGAAGCCAAGACACATGACTGTTAAGGTTTAATACAGAAAACTCTAATCCAGCAAGGATGTGCACAGATCTGTAAATGAATGCGTGGTTGCGGATGCAGCATCACATAGGCTTACAAGAGTTTTGAAGATTTTGGCCTTAAAAAAAAGACACCACATAAAAGGAAGAGAAGGGACAAGGAAAGCAGCAGGAAGAAAATTTTAAACCAAATAACAACCAGTTGATAATGTAAATAACAGAAACTTACTTTGCCAATTTCTTTGCTCTTTTTCAGTTTGAAGTAGACAATAAATGAAACCTCTCAAAAACAAAGGACTTGATGAGGGGCAACCACAGGTAAAGCCAGGAAAGAGCTTTTCACAGCTCTGACTTCCAATAACTTATTTGTAAGGTATAGAACTACCCAATTATCCTAAAACAGTCATCCAATTTGCTTCTCTGTGGGGAAGCTTGGCTCACTCGGGTCATAAGGATCAGGAAATTAGTTCTTTGTTGAAAGAGGGTATCTTGCCCTCTCATGTTTCCCAACCTACCACAAAAGCAAGGAGTGAGACCGAGAAAAAGACTTTACAGGACAACAGGGAAACTTCCACAAAGAAATGAATCTGCTGAACTCAGGTTAAATACAGACCTTGCAGAGCAAAGCACAAATTTTTGCTGCAACAGATTTGTAGGACAGCCTAAAACTTCTATTACAAAGTTTCTGGAGGTGCAGTGAAGTGTCAGTGTTTATTCCCAGTATTTTTGGGTTTTTTTCCCAAAAAATCCCTGAGAAGTAAAAAACTCTCCTTTTTTTCCCATGCAAGCTTCTTAAGATGGAAACCTCAACAGAAATACTTTATTCTGTGGGTTTTTTTTTTTTTTCTTCTCCATTTTAATGTGTGTTTTGAAAACCCTCTAGGCATCTATTTGCATTTTCCAAAAGCTTTGGAGATCTGGCCCTAACTTACTTATGGAAATGGGGCTTAAGCTTGGGAACTACTGAGGTGTTTTTGAAATTTTGCACTCTTTGTATTTTAAAGTATATTAGCCATGATTTTGCTGCTTCAGGGGACAGGTAATTCCTATCATTTTCAACAGAGATGAAATAGTGTGCAGCAGGAAAAAATCAAGGGTCTAGAATTTATTGACAAAGTCAAAATATGAAAGGGGTTTGGTGTTACTTTTTATGTGCATGACAAAATTCTGTGCATAATAGAAAAGCAGGTATGTCTTCTGGCACACCTACCAGCTTTACAGAAGAATAACAACAAAACAGATTTATAAACTAAAAGTGAACATAGTTATAAATTATTTAAATATATTGCTGATGAGCCATATTTTACACTGGAAATGGTAATTGTCCTAAATCAAAAGTAACAGTACCATGTCACACCCTTTAACTATTCCTGGTTTTTGAACTCCATGGAAGGATATCCTACTATCCTAAAGTCCTGTATCACAGCTGGAGAGAGAGAGAGAGGATTATGCTATGTTTTACAGGAAAAACAAAACCAAAACACCCAACCCAAAGAAACATTGGAATCACAAAGGTTTTACAACTATTCTGTGCATTATAAAAGAGTATTCCTGGCTAAATGTCCTTGATCAGAGAAGGACACAGATTGCAGACACCCAGCAAATTAACTCCTGCATTTAATATTACACCAATTTCAAGGGCACATTTCCAGGTTCCTAAATTAAAATCTTCTCCTTGTCATTCCCTCCTAGTTAAGTCAACTATTTCTGTCCCCATCATTGGATTTCTTTAAAGGTGTGAGGTTTTTTTCTCTGCAGAGCCAACTCTTCAATGGAAGACTCATTTTAGATAGTTTGCTCTTCAGATGCTTTCTCAGTCCTTGTTGGTGCAATGGTTCTGTCACCATCTGGGTCCTCCAGGCAAGAGAGATGCAAGTCCCTATAGAGATATTAATTTGTTTTAGCTGATATCTGGTCACTTTCTCAGAGCCACAGTACATCATTTTCTCTCTCCTGATTTGCTTGAGATTTATAGTGGTATTTCTTTACAGGACTTGGCAAAAAGGTGATGCGAAGTGCTTGCATAACACTTAACAGGCTGAGCATTTTTGTTGTCAGTATGTTCAAATTAAATATCTGAGGACTGATATTGGTCATTTCTCCTCCCTTATCATACAACATTTAGATTTCCTCTTATTTGAATTTTGGTTTCAGAACTGTCAAGGTTCACATCTTTCTTGCTTTTCTTCATAACCATGGCAACTACAAACTTACTTTTTTTCTCTAATGAAAGCCAAGACTCTTGTGCAATGATCTACAGAAGAGAAAACTTGAAGAAAAATACTTTAAAAATTATGGTTCTACTATCCACCATGCCAGATAACTAATGATTTAAACAGGCCTTTAAAAACTGGTTTAGAGGTGTTCATCCCAATCTTAGAATCTTACGGCAAATACACAAGAGTCAGGTCTGCTAGTTTCACTCCTCTGCAACATTCCCCCACTTTAGACTTCAACATGTTCCTCTAACTTGAGTGAACTAGTCTATGTCTGAAGGAGGAAGATAACTTTCTATTAATCAAGAAGAATCAGAGGAAAAAAGCTACTTGTTGATGAACAGACAGAACCATCCGATTCCCAGTCCTGTGCAATGAACAGAAGAGCCACACTCATGAATATTGAGTATCTTGCCTGCCAGAACTGTAACTATCCCTGAATATATTCCTACTGTGCTTAGGCTGGACCCAGCAACTGGGAGAGTTACTGCTGGTACTGACAACAAAAATAAATTTGCTCTGGTTGCTTATTCAATGCTAATTCCCTAGTTAGTGTGAGTTAACATTCATGGCCAGGTCAGAAAGAAGGGGGAAGAATTTGTTTTGGGAATCTTTTTTGAACTCATTTGGATCTCTTCCACAGAGCTGAGTCTTGAAATCTGCAGTCTCTGTGAGTATCCAGAATCTGCTGTGTGAAACAGAAATAGAACCCATTTCCCATCTTAGAATATCTGTCTTTTGAATTTCAACCATTTGAGGACTGAGATTGCGTTTTTCTGTATATCAAACACAGCACATCACTCACACTCAATGCACAGCAAAGCAAGACCTAGAAAACACAGAGGAGAAACAACCAGGAATTATTGCCCCTCAGGCTTCAAGAAATAAATATTAACTGAAAAGAAAAACAAAACTAAGAAGAAAGAGTTTGAAGAATGCACTTAAATTTTAATCTGATGCTTGTTTGCTTCCCCTGAAGATCAGACAGCAGCTCTATTTTAAAAGAAACCAGCCTCTTGAAATGTTCATTTCACAGTTAATCAAATACACCCCTGGACATAAATTAACCCCACTCCAAATTAGCTTGTTTTTTCTGCTTGTTGGGTATCAGTTCAGATTTATTTGCTATGGACCAAATTCAGCAAAGTACTTAAGCACATGCCTAACTTTGATCATGCAAGCAATCCCACTGAAACTATTCACATGCTCGGATATATGCACACAGTTAAATAACTTGCTGGATCCAGCCCTACTTTTCCTCAAGAAAGCATTTGCAGAGACAGAGTTTGTTCTGTTCCGACCATGAAGAGCTTCCTGCAAGCCCCTGACAGTGAAAGCAGCATTGGTCACTTGTCACTGGTCACACAGAGCTGTTTCTGTTCTCAATGAGCCGGATTTTATATCTGGATTAAATTTGAAGAGCCCACCGAGACGCTGCATTTCTCAAGGTGAAATGACAGTGGCAAGGGCAGTGGTAGCCACTGATAGATCAAGGAGAAGAGGAAATTAAGGAACCTCAGAAACATTCTCTTCCTGGTTTTGGTCAAAAAGGCATCATTCTTGGAAAATTTACATAACCAAAAGGCATGTGGGCCTATTTTCTCCTTTCTGTGCTCATTAAGAACATATGTGTAAGGCTCTGCACGTGCGTGGCTGTGTGGTGTAAGGAATTCCCTGGTGTCTTACTCCTTTCCTGGGATAGTTAAATTACCCCTTTGGCAAAACCAAAGTGGGATCTCTATGGAAAAACTGCTTTCCCACAGATCAGAAAACTTCTCTGCCTAGATCCTCCTTACCCTCCTCCAGTGTGGGAAAAGGATTGAGTGAAGGTGACACAAATTATTTGGGATTTCTTTAAAAGTAACAAAGTTAAGAAGTGATTAGATGGGCACCAGGAGTGAAGAGCTGCCACAGCAGAGTCACCCCCACCAGCACAGAGTCCTGCCCTTGGCTGGTACAATTTAGCATCACTCTATAACTACTTCCTAACCAATTTTCTGAGGAAACAAGGAATCTTGCTCTTTCACAAAAAGAGCAGCTGGACTGCTATGTTACATAAGGGAGGTATTTTTACAGTTTTAGCTCCATTTCATGGCTGGATTTGAGCCTGATTCCCCCCTTTCCACTGAAATCCCTGACCACTGTCATCTTCCCTGTGCTAGCCTTGGTCAAATTCTTGGTCAAATTTATGTAATTGAAGTAAGATGGAAATTCGATTTTCTCTTTTTGCCACCACTTCACCTTCCAAAAGAGTTACATTTTTGATGTACAAAATCACCCTTGAAAATGTATTTGATGCCCTCTCTGGATGTCCTGTCATATCAAGCTGTGCAAAAATTGCTCTGAAAAATTCACAAAAGCTGTTTTGAAGCAGCAGAAATGTGTTCCCTTCGGTGATTTCATAACCAAATTGCAGAAGGGAAATAGGAAGAAATAAGACATTAGAATATAAAAAATGCCAGTGCTCAGCCAGCAAGTCAAACACCACAAGAACACTAAACATAAACATTTTATGTCTTGTTGTGCATGTGCTGAACACTCAGAAATCTCTTAATCGTGGCCATTAATTTCCCCTCTATAAAGGGGTATTTTTCATTCACTAAACTTTCTCGCAGGAAATTACACAGAAAGTATAAAAATTATTTGCTGGGCTTGAGAAAGTAATTGGTGAGTGAACTTTGAATAGAAAACACCATGTTTGATGTTGTGGCTCCCAGTTCTGCTGAACACCTGGAGCGGGCACACAACACAAACTCAATGACTTATCAAGTACTTGTTTTCAGTAAACCATTAACTCCTTCAAAAAGGCTTTTCTCCTCCTAACAATAATTTCCCAGGTCATATAGCTTCAATAGCTTCCCAGATCATTCACTCAGTAAGAGTCCCTGGGAAGCCTGAATGTTGGCAAAATTTCTTTCTTTAGTTTTATGGCTCCTGTTGTGTTTACAGGTTTCATGAAAAACAAAATGAAGCAGTGGTATATATTTTGAAAACAGCAGCCCTCGGGATCTTGACAGGTAAATTTGGTTAAATATTTTGCAGCAAAGAATCTGCCTAGAAAACGCATCAAGCATTTAGTATGTTGTCTGACATTTTTGAAAGCCATAGTAAAAAATGCCTAGTGAAAACAAATCTCATCCAGTAGAATGCAGAACTGGTCATCAGCACCATTCCTTTTATCCCTCAAGTGTTCTTTTTTAGTTTTTTAAACTGAAGGTGAGTATGTGCATGTAACCGACCACAGAAAGCACATGGTCCCCAACAGAATAATCTCATTTTTACAACCACACCTTCACTTCATGTTCTGTTTAAGGCTCTTCTCACAGAATGCTTAGCACCTCTTCCTGTAAAAGAGGATAAAAAGGACTAGACAAAGAAATAAAAGTAACAGCCTTCTGAAAACTTTTTCAGCAGGAGCTTATACCTAAACTGAAGTTATGCATGTAGTCTTGAAAATGTCCTCCATGTAGCACCAGCACACTTTGCGTGGAAGCAAAACCTTGCATGGAAGCAAAACCCTGCTCTACTCTGAAGGATCAGGAACTAAAAAATACCACCTCTATAAAAATACTTCGGGATGCTCAAAACCCGCAACAGGAATAATGACAACACAAAAAAGAAAAAAGGTTATTTTGATGAGACTCTTCTTTAAATGACCAGCGTGTCCTGGGCATGGCACCGGCAGGTTTTTGGAAGGCCACAAGCCCAGGGCAGAGCCGGGACTGAGCGCTGCTGCTCGGCTGCTGCAGCTGCTGCCAACTGAGCGCAGACCCTGCGCCAGCGTTTGCAGACAGCCAAAAATGCCCGTGCATCACAGCGCTGAAGCTCATTTCCAAAGAGGTTTTGGATTCTTTTTAACGGTCATTTTCCCAAAACTGATCAAAACTTCATACCCTAAACTTTTTGCCTCAAACAGCCGCTTGCAGTCTTTGCTGCTCTGAGGTTTATAACTTTTTTTTTGGCGGGGGGGGAATTTTCCATCATCAAAATCCAAATCATCAGCAACACAGAACATGGCCTGCCGGCTTCCCGCATCCCGGTTCAAACAATCACCAAAGGCATTCTTGTTCCTTCCAGAAACAACAGTGAGGGGGAAAAAAAATAAAATCTCGCAGAAAACAACGTTGTAACCTGAGGTCTCCGGCGCGGCCGGGGCTCGCCCTGTGCTTTGGGCGCGGGGTGTGGAGGAGGGCAGCCGGGCACGGCTCCGAGGGGCTCGGCTGAGGCGAGGCTGCAGCGCCGCCGCCTCCCGCGGCTGCCGGGGCGGCGGGGGCGGCTGCGGCTTTAAGAGCTCCCACAATGCCGTGCTGGCGCCCCAGTTCCGTTACATGCCTCCCCCGGTGAAGGGGAGCGAGGGAGCGGCAGGAAGGAGGCGGAGGACGCCCGCCCACCCCCGCGGCGCGGCGGGGCCGGGGGACGGCGGCGGCGGCAGCGGGGCA